>JAQQSV010003028.1:0-18553 GCA_028646515.1 Pseudochirops corinnae | reverse complement strand
AGGCTGGTTTCGGTTCACAGTGCTGATATGGTTCCTCGTAGCCGAGCTGACTTTAGTGGGAAGTAACCTTGTGTGTTCTAGGATTGGTCCAGAGTCCTATTCCATGGGTATTTTGGGGTAGCTATATGAGAGCTGCGATATATTGCTGTTGCTATGCCGCCATCTTGGCTCCGCTCCCAATTAACTAGGATTTTCAAAGAAAATCCTCAGCAAATAAGGAAATCCATGTCTTTTCTTTACTGTTGTAATTTCTTTTACTTCCTTTATGGTTATCATAGGCATTTCTAGAAAGATATCAAATAACAAGGAAAAAGGAGACATCTTTGCTTTACCCCTGTATTTACTGGGAAAGCTTCTAGTTTCTCTCCATTGTATTTGATTTCAGATACATTACTGCAGATGTTGTGTGTATCATTTCCCATACCTGACTTCATCAGAAGTTCTGTTGGACAGTGAAGACCTATTTGACACCATCTTCTCAGAATGTAAACATTCCAAGGCTAATAAACCCAGAAACTTAAGTATTAACTCTTTTCAGCCTCTTCCTGGCATGACAGCATGAGGGTTATCTCCTACTTCCCTGACCCTCATTCCTTATTGGGAAAATCAGAAAAAACAACCCCTCACTTTGCTAGTCTTATAAATAATAGGGCAGTCTTCCATTTGTATCATACTAGCTCTTTGTCTCAAACTATACATACATCTCAACCACATACTCCCACTGTGTGCTGTTCACTACTAGCATGGAGACTAGTCTCTGCGATCACCTGTTCTCCTCTTCTGAATAGTAAGTTTGATAAAGGTATCTCTGTGTGCCAGTCATTCTTTGTTTACACAGGCCTGTACTAGAATGTCTATGTTTCTCTGTCTTCAACATGCATTTCTTACAATATGAAAATATCCCATTAAATGTACTGAAATTTGTTTAGACATTCCCTAATTGATGGGTACCCATTTTGTTTCTAATTTTGTTTTGCTAGTACAAAAAGTGTTACTATATATTTTCTTGTGTTTAGATGCTTTTTCTCCTTATCAAAGACCTTCTGAGATATATGCCTAATAGTGGAATCTCTGGGCAAGGTCTGTACAGGTATTTTAGTAATTTTATTTGCATAATTCTAAATAGCTTTCCAAAACAGCTACACTGAAGTCACTGGTGCACCCATCTTTCCACAACGACTCCAACACTGAATTATCTCATTTTTTTTCATCTTTGTCAATTCAAGGGGTATGAAGTGAAACTTCAGGTTTGGTTTTGATTTGCACTTTTAAAATTTTATTGGTGAATAAGAAAGTTATTCTATATAGTTATTAAGAGTTTGCAATTCTTTTGACAATTGTTAATTCACATCCTTTGGCCACTTATCCATTCAGAAATGGCTTTCGTGTATATATATATTAGTATATATGTATGCATACACACATATGTCTTATACTTATATGTATACATAGTATCTATGTTTCATAAAACCCTTATCTGAGAAATCTGATACAAATATTTTTTCCCATTCACTTTCCTTCTTAACCTATATACATTAATTCTGTCTATGTAAAGGCTTTCAATTTTATCTACTAATTTATCAGGCTATTACTTCTTTGGACTTCTTTTTGTCTGACCTGCAGAGAGAGATGCAACTACTTTACCTTTTATGCATAATTTTTAGCTGGGGGAATTGTGAATTGGTAAAGATTAGAAAAAATGTTTAGTCCTATATCTTGTCAGTCATGTGACCTAGAAATATATACTCTACCTTTTCAACTGGATTTTTCTCCCTCTTGCAATCTTTGGTGCTTCAATCTTTTTTCCTTGAATTATCCTGTCACTTTATGAATGCTACCTCTTTGACAGTAGGTATTCCCCTAGAGCTAAACACTGCCTCAGCCTCTCCACATATGATAGGATAAACTTTTCACTGGTCTTGTTCCCTGCCATAAGTAGCTACTGAGAAGACAGTACTGGCCCCAGATAGACTTTAATTCTCTTACCTTCAGGCCTACTGTAACTACTCTCACCATCACTTTGTCCCAGTTCCCTATATAGCTCTTGTATTTTACTTCTCTGGCTAATTAGCTTTTGATGCATTTTGTAGTGTTGTGGGGAAGGTGGAGTGGGTGTTCTGGACAGAGTATTCACAATCTTAGGATTTTCTAACCTACTGGCCATACTAGGTTGAAAAAAAGTCTGATTCCCTTTCTCTGCTCCAGACATGGCTCTGCAGAATCAATGAACTCATGCCAGCAAAGCCTCTTTAGCTTTTGTGGGTGTCCATGGGGTGATATGTGCCTTCCTGTCACAGCATAAAGGGAAGTAAAAGGTTACTGAGTGACTGATTAAGGTTTATAACTATCATCATGAGATTATAGTTCTTTAGATGGATAGGTGATATGACTTCTCTAACAGAGTTCTTTAAAGAACAGAGCAAAGTAGGATTCTCTATTAAGGATTTAATACCTTCAAGAATCAGATATTCTAATAATCTTTTATTTTAGAAGCTGCCTCAAGAAACAACATGAAATCCGAGTTTTCTTATCAGGAAAGCAAAAACTGGTCACTCACAGGTCTTCTCTTCCTTTAGCTGACAAATCTGTAGCCTGAACATTGTAACCTGCACAGCTCATCTACCTGGTAGCATACCTCCTTTAGATGGTCTCTATTTTGTTTTTTTCTTAAGGCATCACACAAAGCAACGTATTTAATATACTTTAAATCATTTTGGAAGTAGGCAAAGATATTTAATATTATTTTTAGTAACTGATGGGGCAGGCAGATAAGAGTCATTGAGTGAGGCGAAAATCCCATAGAATCAAAATTATCTTCTCTCCATAGCAGGTCTCCAAGATGAACACGTAGTAATATAGATAAGGGAATTCAGCATACCAGATCCATTATTAAAGGCCCGAGACTCAGGGGTATGAGTTGAGATTGGCCACCAATACTTCCCTCTTCCTCCTCCCTTCCATTTTCCTTTCATCCTGCCCTGTGAAGGGTTGGGATCAGGGTATGAGAGGAAGGTGGTAGAACAGCATAGAAGGACAAGGGGCATATTAACATTTCTTGCTACATACTCAATCTGACACACATCCTCACTGAATGGAATAGCAAACAGAATTATTTGCACTATTTAAACTATTACTTCTTCCCCTACCTTCATTTTTTAAAAAAATCAAGCCCTACTATACCTGAATTTAAGTTAAATGTGAGTAGGATGTGACTCAATTCTACATCAAAGAGTGAAACTAACTTCTTACGTGCTGACATCACAACAGTGCCTGTTTTCAATTTCCTAGACAAGAAGGAAGCAGCCATTAAGAACCTAAGGCCTAACCAACTAAGAGATTTAACATTCTCCTAATATAGAAAGAAACATCCCTTTGTACAAAGTGTTGCACTGAAAACTACATTATAGACATACTAGAATATAACTCTTACTACCAATTATGTTTTATATTTATTTTGTAGCTCTCCCACAGTATGCAACAGAGTATGCATTTAGGAAGTGTATTATAAATAGCTGCTGACTAATTAATATCATAATTATTCCCATTCTGTAGGATAGAATAAGACATCATTTAAAGCCTAAGCCACTGGTAGCAAATTCCAAGGTGGAAAAGAACAAAAAAAGTTTCCATAAATTGTAGGCCTCCTATATCAGTTTCAAATTATAAGCAATCTCATCACGGATTTTATTTTAGTTCTCTGAGTAAAACTTAAAGAAAAAATTATACATTATCTATTTAAAGTTAAAAATAGTTTTCAGTGAAACTCCTGTGGGGAGAAAAAACTTCTTTGATTAAATGTAATATACCTGATCATAATAATTATTTACTCAGTATCAACTATAGTTAGTATCAACTATATCTCAAATGCCTATTTTTAATTGCAATTATCTACGCAAATGTTTTATAATCATTAAAGCATAGCACAGAACCTTCCTTTATATAAGGCAGAAAAATAAGGCTACCTTTTTTTGTCTTAAAACTATAATTTAACAGATGTAGGGAACTCCATGTGAGTAAGTAGTTCTAGCTTCTACAATGCAAAATGTGTAATTTACAGTTTTAAAACACTGACTGTGGTTATTGAGACATTAAGTGAAACATCCTGAGTAACAGAGTCAGTGTATATCAGAGGAAAGGGCTTGAATCTATGTCTTCTTGACTCTAGTGTCAATTCACTATCCACTGTTTCATGCTGCCTCTTCTTATACACAAGAGCTTAAACCTGATAGCAAGCAAGCTGCATAAGGTGACAAGGGAACTGGAAAAGTCAATTACTGTTTTATGGATTAATAATAGACATTATTAAAATACTAACCACAATTAAAATGAAAATTTATATTTTGTATTCTAACATCTAGTCCTGGGTTTTAGCTCACTGTCTCTAAAGACTATTCCAAAGACAAAAGTAAAACAAAAATACAAACAATTACAAAATCTGATTTAAATACCTGTCAGGTATGACAAAACCATGAAGTGATATACACACACATATACACATATATATACACACACATTCACACACTACACATATGTATATGTATAGCAGTTTTAATTTTTATAAAGTTATTTTGTGCAAGTTGCTTACTAAAGGAAGCAACACAGAAGAAACTAACCTTTGGCCAATTGTATTTCAGAATAGTGGCCCTCTTTCCATCACCAAGTGCACTCCTAAAATAAAAGAAATAAAAACTTGTTTTATAACATCTACTGTGAAATACAAACTGTTTCAGACATAAAGTTTCAGATTACACTGCCTGCTGCAATCTTACTCATTAGTAATACTTTCTGCCCTAACATCATTAAGGATTTTTTATCTTTAATGCAACATAAAAATATCAATCACATAATATTCTCTCTCTCCTTAAACAATGCTAGTTTTCTGCTAAAAACAATGCTCATGGCAGTATTTTGAGGTTATCTCCACATTTCATTACAATTAAGTTTATTAACTACCAACAGTAAGGTACTAAGGACACAAAGTTAAAAAATAATTAAGAACCTGAGAAATCATAGACTATGATAAAATACAAGTGTGCAATTGTTGGGGGAAAAGGGAGCCTGGGTGGTTTGCAGGGACTACTGCAGCAATAATCCTCGTCAAGGAAGAACCTATGATATCCAAAAAAGAATTAGAGAGGGATGAATAATGATTAAACAATTTACTCCTTTTAGTTTTCCACTACATGGTTATCCTACTAGGACAAAACTGGAAGCAAATCATAATTTTATTGGGTGGGACAGGCATAACTTCTAACAATTTTTTTAAAAAGGTGGGTTCCAAAAATACCCTTTAAGCACTGCAAAATGCTCATATCAATATTAATTATAGCCAAACCTAATCGTAATCAACACTAACCCTACTATCACAGGACAAATTAATATTTACTCAGCTATAAAAATTGAACCTTTAAAATTTCAAAGTGAACTTCTAATAACTAATTTATTTTTTTTTTTACATATACCCCAAACCCTTAAAATTCCCAAGGGAAAACAGACTTTTAATTCAATAATAAACTTTGAACATATCCTGGGCAAATTTTGAAAATTTCTACTAAATTAATTTCAGTTTACCTGGAACACAAAATTGAGTTCCTTGGCTACCTTGGTCTCAAAAGAACAAGATGGAAAAAACAGATAAGCCACTTCAAATTTATTCTAATGGTGCTTTCTGTTGTTAATTTGTTTTTCAGTCATGTACTACTCTCCGCGACACCATCTGGGGCTTTCTTGGAAGAGATACCAAAATGGTTTAACATTTCTTTCTCCAGTTAATTTTATAGATGAGAAACTGAGGCAAAGAGGGTTAAGTGATTGTCCAGGGTAAGACAGCTAGTAAGTATCTGAGACTGAATTTGAACTCGTGAAGACCAGTTTTACTGATTCCAAGCCCAGTGCTCTATATCTGCTGCCACCTAACTATCCATCTAGTGCTGCTTACCAGATGGAAAACTAATTTGTGAGGTGGGAAATTACATAAGGGATTATCGCACACGCACGTGTGTGTGTGTGTGTGTGTGTAAGTTTGCCAAAGGAGGTCAAAATTTGAGGGAACCTTTCTTTCTCTTCATAATACAACAATACCATAGATCATTTAGCTGTTCACCTGTCCCTGTCATTCTTCACCCTCGCGAGGCAGATAATCCATCTTCTTTTATTTTGGAGGGGGGAAGGCAGGGCAATTGGGGTTAAGTGACTTGCTAGTAAGTGTTAAGTGTCTGAGGCTGGATTTGAACTCAGGTCCTCCTGACTCCAGGGCTGGTGCTCTATTCAATGTGCCACCTAGCTGCCCGTATCTACTTTTTTCTATCCTATATTTCCCTGATGAGGATTCTTCTTTAAAGTTCCTCAATGGTACCCATTTAAGCCTAATCAACAAATCAACTAACAAGTATTTATTATGTACTTGCTATTTGGTGGACTCAGTGCTAAGTGCTAAATATACAAATACAATAAAAGAAACAATCCGTATCTACTCTCACTGAATTTATATTCTAACAGAAGGCTATTAAGTAATGATAGCTAACATTTATATATGTAGCTAACTATGTGCCAGGCATTATGCTAAATGTTTTACAATTATTATCTCATTTGATTATCACAACAACCCAGAGAGGTAGGTGCTATTATTATCCCCATTTAACAGATGAGGAAACTGAGAAAAACAAGGTCAAAGAGATAGAAAGTATCAGAGGCTGGATTTGAACTCAGGTCTTCCTGACTCCAGGCCCATCTTGGGAAAGAGGGCACAAACAGTTCAGGGGTTCTAATGGTAATGTAAATGGGAAGATCACTCCCATACATTAACTGGCTCATGTGACCTGCTTGCATCATATGGAAGCCTGAGTCACATGAACCTATGGTGGGAAGAGCTCGCTGAAAGGAAGGGGTGGAGCAGGAAGGGTAGAGCAGAGCTGAGAGGAAATCAGAGCAGTTAGAGCTGAAGGAGAGAGAGGAAGCAGGCAGCAGACCATGAGTTCGTTTGTGGGAAAGCCCTAGACAGGGAAAGGCTTGGGGATGGTGGTGCTCCCTGCATTGTTACTGGGTATAGATTTCTTTGTTGTTGTGATAGTTTTGGCTTTCTGGTATGTGAATAAATGTTTTGGTTCTGTCTTCCATGTGTAAAGTCTGTTGTATTTTGTGATTCAGAATTATGCTGGCATATTTATAGCTGCCATAGATGCTGTGAATATCGCACTGGTGCAACAGGGGTTTAAGAAAGGCTTTATGTAAAAGACTGTACTTGAACTATACTCTGAAGGAACAGAAGCAAGACAGAGTATCATATGTGAGAAAAAGAAAGAAGACAGTTTGGCTGATTGGCAGAGTGTGGGAGAGAGAAAAAAATATTCATTGAGGGTAGAAAAATAAGTTGATGCCAGGTGGTGAAGGACTTTTACCATAGAAGGCTTTATATTTGATTACAGAAACAGGGTACCAGTGGAGGTTAGAGTAGGAAAGTGACATGGTCAGATGCACATGAGGAAATTCATTTTGGCAGCAGGATGGAGGACTGACTAAAGCAGGGACAGATTTAAGGCCAATGAGGAAACTGTTGAAATAATCTGTGCAAGAGGTGACTGTGTGAGCAGACAGAAGGGGTCAGGTGTGAGATGTTGTAGAAATAAAAACAGTCAGGATGTTGCAAGTGAGAGGATATTATGCATTTGGAAGACCAAAAAGGATAATAGCAACATTGTACAAATGGGAGATGGAAATAAATAGGCAAGTTTGGAAGAGGGCAAGATGGGAGGGAAAAACAAACTTAAGTTTTCCATATATTGAATTTGGGTGGGTGAAAAGTAGAATCTACAAAAATAGATGAAGGGGGTAGCCAGGTGAAGTTGGCATTAAACGAACCTCACTCAATTTGAAATGGACAAAGGAAGACTGAATACACATTTATACACTCCGGCTACCATTTCTTCACTTAGCAACTAAGCTAGGTGTTGCTGACTATGAGGTTTCTAAGGCTCTTTTGGTCTCTGCATTATGGCAGCAGGTTTACATAGGTTCAAATACTACACCGAATTATTACTAATGCTTTTGGTCCATTTATCCACTTATCACTATCATTAACTAAATCAAATATGTCAGAACTGAGGTTGATTCAACCATATTCTACCTTTTTTAACAAGTCAGTGATCTGACCATAAGGACAGCTGATTCAGGGATAACTCACATTAATATCAAGTCTTCTCCTATAAAACTATAATCAATTTCATTATTTTTGTGATGTCATTTAATGCGCATCATATCCATCATCTAGCAATTCTTTTCTTCAAAAAAAAAAAGTATTAATGAAAAAGAAAGGCCTAAGGCTTCTAGGAAGTCTACAACTTGTTGGCCTCTGTCATTCCTAATTCCAGGGTATTTCTCTCCATCCTCACTTATTCTATTCCTTGTAATGAAGTCACTGAGTATCAAAGTACATGGCAATTTAATTTGAAGGGCCTTACTGGGTTCTACACAGCATTTTTCTATATATTCATTCTTTTGCAACAGGTGCCAGTATATGAACTATAATTAAAGTTCAGGGGGGTCATTTTTCCAAATGTTCATGTGAGCATGGGGAATTAAGACAAGCAAATGTCCTATAAAATAGTATTTGTTATAGCCTTTGGGTGTATAATAAAATGAATTCCACTAATTCAGTCTCTTCAAATAGCATGCACGAACCACCCTTCTATTTAGCTGAAACTTCCTGTTTTTCTTCTGGTTACCCACTTCCTAAAATAAATAAATTATTGGTTTCTTTTAACTTCTAATATTTAATAGTACTTTTCTATGCTTTAAAAAGAAGTAAGCAAAAAATAATTCAAGAAAAAAGCAAATAATGTTCTTTTATGGCTATAGAAGAGATTTTAGTCATATAAATATCTAAATTTGACGTCTGAATCAGATTCTTCTATGCGTCTATAATATATATGTCAGCACAAATATGTTATTGCTTTAGGGATCTTAGCAGACATCTAAGAATACTTACTTGAATTGACCAGTACGAAGGAAACAGAGAGCTCGATTACTATAAAGTAGGTGATTTTCAGGTCTTAAAAAAAAAATACAAAATAGTATTAGTCAAGTAAATTACCTGGAAATGACAAACATATAACAAAGTGTGCAATAAAGCCTTAAGTACTTTCTATTTACTGATTACATTGTTTTCTTTTTTCAACTCAACTCTGATCATTACTTTAACTAAAATATGGAGATTGTGGTTTTCAGTTGTGATTGACAAACGTGAATATACTATTTCTGTTACAGAAACGTCAACTTTATAGAACACGTTACATAATTTCATAATTATTTCCATTTAGCTACAAGTGCTAAGAGAATTACTCACAAACTGGCCATAAAGTGAAATTCTACAAGTCCTATTTTTCCATTGACTCTGATGGTATCATTAGAGATTGGGCTGTTCTTGTGAAAAATAAGAGCCCCACAATGTAACACAAAACTTCAGAAAACAACAAACCTATAAAAGTCATTTATTTACAGACAAATGTTTTCCCTGATACCACTATTAGTAATATTCAATATACAATTATATTTTGTGATAAAATATTTAAAGATAATTTTAAATTTTCTATAACAGTTCAAAGGTCTTTAAACAGCTCAAGTTAAAGAACTATTATATTTTATTTTTAAAATTTTATCTTGTAACAAGTCCCCTTCTAAATATACTATCAGTGAGGAAATACATTATTTTTTTTACTCAAACCTGGTTTTAGAGTCACTTGGTTCTAGTGCAGGTTGCTATGTTTCAGAAATAAATCAGGGAAAATTCATCCAAAGAAGGGAAACCTTATAAATTACTTTCCCTTCTTTTTAAATAAAATGTCTTATTTGAAACTTCAATCATTTCCTCTAAGTCACCAATAGGAATTCTGTCCATTCATTCTTATTCAGTTTTTCTCATATGACTATAGTTAGTGTGTACATATTCTTTTTTTTAATGATTTTTCTTGTCTGCACTATTATTTCATAAAGTTCTTTCCAGATTTTTTTGGTAGTCTTTATACTTGTAAGTTTTAACGGAAGTCATAGTATTCCATTACATAGATGTACCACAATTTAACCACTTGCCTACTGTTGGACATTGATACTATTTCCCATTTTTTATAATTATGGTAAATATGATGTTATGGAAATCTTTGAACAGATAGCAATAAAAAAAAATGTTTGTGCTCATAGTACCAAAGTATATTTCCAGCAACACATTATTGTTTCAAGAACAGAAGTAGGGACTTAAGTAGCAATTTTACTGGTAATGAGAAAACCCAGATAAGGAAACTCTCTCTAACCAATACAGACAGTTCTGTATTCTGTACTCTTCTCTATTACCCAAAATTCCTAGAGAGCTGCCTAGGGCACTGAGAAGCTAGCTGACCTGCCCAGATTCAAACAACCAGTATGTATCAGAGACAAGGCCAAAACCTTAATTTTTTTTTTTTTGGTTCCAAGACCAGCTCTCTATTTACCATAACATACTGGGTCTTATGATTTAAGGATACAAATAATATTTTTTAATTTTTAAAAATTTTATTTTTCCCAATCTAAAGAATTTATTTTCTTTCCCTCCCACTCCCAAATGAATAAAGAAAATAAAAATCCTTGTAACAAATATGCAGTCAAGCAAAGCAAATTCCTATACAATTAAATCTGCAACTTTTATTGTGTATTGCCAGAATGTCCTTCAAAAGACTCAAATTTGCAATTCTACCAACAATAAATTAGTGAAACTGTTTCTTCATCACCTTACAGCACTTGAATCTGTTGCTTTTAATTTCAGTTATTTTAATTTAATCTCTGATTATTTTGTTTTCTTGTTGTTTAGTCATTTTTCAGTTGTATCTGACTCTTCAAGACCCCTTTTGGGGCTTTCTTGGCAAAGATACTGAAGTACTTTGACATTTCCTTCTCCAGTTCATTTGACAGATAAGGAAGCTGAGGCAAAAAGGGTTAAATGACTTGTTCAGGATCACACAGACAGTAAGTGTCTGAGGCCAGATTTGAACTCAGGAAGATGAGTTAAGAAGACTCCAGGACCAGCACTCTCCACTGTGCCACCTAGCTGTTCCTCTAATTATTAGTAAAGCATTTTTTTCAAGGGATTATTAATATTTAATATTTCCTCTTTTGACAACTGTTTTGATCCTTTAGTTATTTATCTACTATAGCCTGGAAGTTACCACGATGACCTTGTAACATTACTAAATATATTTTAAATATCCAATTTTAAAGTGCTATATTTTTTCCAATCTACTTTTCTTTTTTCCTTATTTTTTTTTTACTGTTTAGAAACTTTTTTCTTTTAATTTAGTTAAGTGTATCTCTTGTCCTCATTCATTTCTTCTAACTGATGAACTAAAAAAAATCCATCTCTCTTCACTAAGATAAATATTTCATTTTCTCCCATTTTTTTCTAGAATTTTTTAATGTTTAAGTCTCTCATCCAGTTGGAAGTCAATGGAGTATATGGTGTAAGATAGTAATTCAAATGCCTTTTCCACTTTTCCCAAAGGCATTTGTTTAAAAAATGAATTATTTTTCCAATTTTTGGTTTCTAAAGGTTTGTACCAAACTAGTCTTTTGTTTGAAATGTTGGTGGTTTTTAAAAAAAATTAAAGTTTTTTATGATAACTGCTTCAAAATAAACTTTAAAGCCTAGATTTCAAAGACCCTCTTCAACAGCTTTTCTCTTCAGTGAAACGTTTAATATGCTGCCTGCCTATTTATTCAAATAAATTCCTTATGATTTTGCTTAGTTAACACACAGAAGCCCTTCAGTATTTTGAAAAGTTTTGCTGATAACATTTCTAACTTCCAGACAACTTTATGAAGAATACAACTTGTGAAGATGGCCTAAAGTTAAGGCACTAGTTTTATCTCATTCCTTATTCTCTCTCCCCTAGAAGCTTTTCACTAAAGCAGAAATCATCAGCCTTTCAGATTTGCCAATATCATCATTTTCATTCCCTTTCCCTAGGCAATGAGGAACTGTTGTCTGCAACTCCAAAGTCTGGTTTTAAAAGTGTGATCTTTTAAAAATGCAAATACCATTGGAAGACGCAAAAGACCAATCTCATTCAATTAACAATTTTGCCTAAGTTAGTCTTGGCCATATCACTCAAAATCATCTTCAATGCACGTCATATATTATCAATCCCTACCCTAAAGGCTGAAGCAGTAAGGGGTGGAGACTTATTCCATGCAGACAAACCTGAAGACATATGAAACAACCTCATTTGACCTTATATCCAATCTGTGTTCTATCATTTGTCCAAATCATAAAATGTATTTCTTTCAATATAATCATAAAATGTATGTCTTTCAATTTAGTCCTTACCTAAATTCAATTGCTCTGGTATAATATGTAATAGCAGTATCAAACCTCTCTTCTGAGAATTCTTCATTTCCTCTTGTTTTCATAATTTCACCTTCCTGTAAGACCAAAAAGAAAACATACTCAGAAATAAATATAAAATTTAAAGAGGGAACAGAACATCAATATATATCTCAAATTTTTACTTTCTTATAAATATATCAGGCCCCTGATTAGATTTTTTAAATATATGGATAAAAAAAGTTCTTGATATTATGTCTCATAAATGTGAGACAGACAGATTCAGCCAAACTGGAAAGCATATGAGTATGGTCCTAGCAAAAGTCTGAATCTGTTGTCTGAAGACTAACCATATATAAAGAGACATCAATGATGGTTGGCCACAAAATGATGGAATTTTTGGCCACCGAAATTCATGAAAATGGAGCAGCTAGGTTGCACAGTGGATAGAGTGCCAGCCCTGGAGTCAAGGAGACTTGACTAAGTATCTGGATCCAGATACTAGCTGTGTGACCCTGAGAAAGTCATTTAACCCTGTTGCTTCAGTTTCCTCCTCAATAAAATGAACTAGAGAAGGAAATTGCAAACCACTTTGCCAAGAAAACCCAAATGGGGTCGTGAAGAGTTGGATATAGCTAATACATACACACACACACACACACACACACACACATTCATAAAATGAAGAATATAAAGTTGACTTAATTCTTTTGCTTCTAAAAGGAAATTATGAAATGGGAGAAAAACAAGGAAAAGATGCTAAAAATACAGTTTCTGGATCATCTATAAACATTAACCTAAGGTACTTAGGAGTAGCAGAATGGGGAATAGATTTGTAACTTCAATGATACAGAAAACTCTTGGAAGAAGAAAACTTTTCTCTACCAACATAACAAAGAAGAGAGAGTAGTTTAGGGTACTGAGAGGCTGAGTGACTTGCCAAGAGGTATATAAACCAGCATGTTTTGGAAGTGAAACCTCAATACAGATCTTCTTAGTTCAAAGGCCAGCTATGCCATGCTGCCTCTCACCCTAATTACAAATAATCTAAACATGTTAAAACTATCCAATGATCAACAAATTGACATAGTACTGGAAAAGATGAACCATGTTGATAATGATATTCCTGATGATATGTAATGTTCAAAACTCATAGTTTCCCCTCTCTACAAAGGAAAGAGATATATTGTCATAGCTTTCCTTTGGGAGCAAGGTTGGTCCCATAATACCAAAGCATTAAGTTTTTAAAAAAATTTTCCTGAAAGTTTATTTATTTTTATTTTTAAACATTTATTTCCACAAGATTTTGAGTTCCAAATTTTCTCCACATCTCTCCCCTACCCACCCCAAGATGGCAAGCATACGGATTACTCTATCCCCCAGTCTGCCTTCTCTTATATCCTATTCCCCTCTTACCCCAAACCCTTATTTTGTTGTAGGGCAAGATGGATTTCTATACCCCATTGCCTGTATACCGTATTTCTGGGTTTCATTTAAAAACAATTTTTTTAACATTCATTTTTAAAACTTTGAGTTGCAGATTCTCTCCCTTCTTTCCTCCTAACTCACCCCCACTGGAAAGACAAGCAATTCAATATAGGTTACACATGTGTCGTTACACACAATAACACTTTCACAGTGGTTGTATTGTGAAAGACTAACTATATTTCCTTCTATCCTATCTTGCCCCCCATTTATTCTATTTTCCCCTTCAACCCTGTCCCTTTTCAAAAGTGTTTGCTTCTGTGTACCTCCTCCCCCAATCTGCCCTCCCTTCTACTATCCCCCCCTTATCCCCTTCCCCACTACTTTCCTATAGGGTAAGATACTCAACTGAGTGTGTATGTTATTCCCTCCTTAAGCCAAATCCAATGTGAGTAAGGTTAACTCATTCCCTTTTACCTTCCTGTTCTTCCCCTCCATTGTAATAGCTTTCTCTTGCCTCTTTTTTGTGAGATATTTTACCCTACTCTATCTCTCCTTTTCTGCTCCCCATATATTCCCCTCTCACCTCTTAATTTTATATTTTAGATATCATCCCTTTATATTCAACTCACCCTGTGCCCTCTGTCTGTGTATACATACACATGCACACATATATATGTAGATATATATACTACACCTATGCATACATATATATGTAGGTATACATACATACACATTTATATATATATATTCCCTTCAACTATCCCAATACTGAGAAGTTTCATGAGTTACAAATATTGCCTTTCCATGTAGGAATGAAAAGTTCAACTGTAGTAGTTCCTTATCATTTCTCTTTCCTGTTTACCTTCTCACCCTTCTCTTGCTTCTTGTATTTGAAAGTCAAATTTTCTGTTCAGCTCTGGTCTTTTCATCAAGGATACTTGAAAGTCTTCTATTTCACTGAATGTCCATATTTTCTCCTGAAGTATTATACTCAGTTTTGCTGGGTAGGTGATTCTTTTGACCTCTGGAATATCACATTTCAAGTCTTTCAATCACTTAATGTAGAAGCTGCTAGATTTTGTGTTATCCTGATTGTGTTTCCACAATACTTGAATTATTTCTTCCTGACAGCTTGTAATATTTTCTCCTTGGGCTCAGAACTTTGGAATTTGGCTATAATATTCCTAGGAGTTTTATTTTTTGGGATCTTTTTCCAGAGGCAATCAGTGAATTCTTTCAATTTCTATTTTCCCCTCTGGTTCTAGAATATCAGGGCAGTTTTCCTTGAGAATTTCTTGAAAGATGATGTCTAGAGTCTTTTTTCTGATCATGGCTTTCAGGTAGTCCAACAATTTTTAAATTATCTCTCCTGGATCTATTTTCCAGGTCAGTGGTTTTTCCAGTGAGATATTTCACGTTGCCTTCTATTTTTTCATTCTTTTGGATCTGTTTTATAATATCTTGATTTCTCATAAAGTCATTAGTTTCCATTTGCTACAATCTAATTTTTAAGGAATTATTTTCTTCACTGAGCTTTTGAACTTCCTTTTCCATCTGGGCAATTCGCCTTTTTAAGGCATTCTTCTCTTTATTGGCTTTTGGGACCTCTTGTCATTGGAGTTAGTCTATGTTTTAAGGTGTTATTTACTTCAATATATAGGTCTCCTTTAGCAAGCTACTGAATCATTTTTCATGATTTTCTTGCATCATTCTCATTTCTCTTCCCAATTTTTCCCCTACTTCTCTTACTTGATTTTCAAAATCCTTCTTGAGCTCATCCATGGCCTGAGATCAGTTCATATTTTTCTTGGAGGCTTTTTGATGCATGAGTTTTGACTTTGTTGTCTTCTTCAGGTTCTATGTTTTGATATTCTTTGTTATCGAAGAACGATTCTACAGCCTGATTTCTCTTCCTCTGTTTGCTCATCTTGTCAGCCAATTACTTCACTTTTGAGCTCTTTGCCATGGTAGAACTCTGCTTCCAGAGGGGAGAATGCTAAGTCACAAATTTCTGGGGTTTTGTGCAGTTGTTGTCAGAGTTTCTTCTAGGCACCTGCCTCAGAACTATGAGGAGGACACTCTCTCCACTGTGGCCACAAACTCTGCCATGCCAGCATTCTTTACTCCAGTACTGCCACCCAAGACTGAGACCCAGAACCAAACAGGGCAAGGTAAGAGAATCCTGTCTCAGCACCAGCAAAGAGATTCCTGCAATTGCCCTCTGATCAGTTGCTTGGACCCCCCAACCATCTGTTGGAGCTGCTGCTGCCACCTCCACAACCCAGGGGGCAAGGGCTGGACCATGTTCTTTTCTCACTCCGGTCCAACAGAGTTTCCCCACTGACCTTTTACTTTCTTTTTTGGCATTTACAAGTTAAGAAGTCTGGAAACCGTCAAAGCTGCCAGTGATTCAGTGCCCTGACATCTACTCTGGTTGGTCTGTGTTGCTGGTCTGTGCTGGTGCAGCCCATGTGGAACTGTGCTCAGCTTCCAGCCTGGAGTGATAGACCCTTTTGGTCAGCCTGCCAGGCTGATCTTCAGCAGGATATTTGTTTCAGTCTGTCATTTTGTAAGTTTTATAGCTCTAAAATTTGTTTAGTCATTTTTTACATATGTTGAAGGTAACTGGAGGATGAGCTCAAGTAAGTTCCTGCTTTTACTCCATCTTGGCTCTTCCCCCACATCTCCAAAGTATTCAGTTTTAATTTAAAGTCAAACAGGAAAGCAGTCTGGTAGAAATTAGGCTTAAACCATTGCTTTACATCATATTTCATAGTATATTCCAAATGGATATATGTCCTTAATGTTAAATAAATATCATACCATTAAAAAAATGAATAGAAGCAAATCATATCATTATAGGTAGCAAGCTTATTCTCAGCCATACAAGAGAAAGAGGAAGTAACAAAATATAAAATAACTTGGATTACATGAACCTGAAAAATTTCTGCACAAACAAAATAATGAACCTAGCATAAAAAGGGAAATAGCTGAATGAGGACAAATTTTGGGCAAAATTTCTCAGAAAAGGGTATGATATCCAACCTATATAAACAATAAAGTGTTACATATATATGTATATGCACATACATATACACATATGATAGATAAATCTATTTTTTAAGTCTTTCCCCAATAGATATAAAGGATAGGAACAGGTCTTTAAAAAAGAATTGGAAACTATTAATAACTACCTGAAAGAAAGAACTACCTTACTCATAAGAGAAATGTGAATCAAAATTAACTCTGAGTTTCCTCTTATACCCTGTAGATGGGCAAAGATGACAAAAGATAAGAACATTCAATGCTGGAGAGATTGTGGGAAGATAACCACATCAGTGCCTTGTTAGTGGAACTGTGACTCAGCACAACCATTTAGGAAAAACATTTGGAACTATAAAAATGAATATGATGAATACAGAAAATTATGGGAAAAATGAAAAAATTTTCATGACTTTGAATGGACTACACAATCCAATAAAATGAAGAGTATCACAACTGAGAAGAAAACAAAACTTTATAAATACTGCTTATCAGAAACACATTTAAAAAAATTAACACACACAATCAAAATGAACATCTAGAAAAAATGTAATGTTCAGCAGATAAAAACTAGATTTTCTTCTATTTTTCAATCTTTTGATTATTTAAAAAATATTTCCTATTGTTTCATGAAGTCATCTTTGTCTTCTAGGTTTTTTGTCCTTCTAATTTTCCAAAGTAAAGCTTAATATCTTTCCTTCCAACTCATTCATTTTACCTATAGTTCTTTCCTCTATAGCCTTTATTTAATTTTTCATCTCCCTCTTGATTTCTTCAAGTAATCCATTTTTCCTTTGAGACTCCACTTGCAGTTTTTATGGAGGTAGTCACTCTTTTTAGAGATTTCTATACCTACAATAATTTCTTTATACTAGATGGAGTAAATAGGAAGTAATTTTAGGAAGAAGGTATTATCAGCAGAGAATGGGAAAAGAAAAACCTACAGAAGGTAGGATTGAAGCTTGAATGAGGTAAAGAAACCTAAGAAGCAGAGATGAAAGGAAAGGACATGCGGGGCGGAGCCAAGATGGCGGCATAGGAGCAGCAACATATCACAGCTCTCACAAAGCCACCCCCAAATACCCATAAAATATGACTCTAAACTAATCCTAGAACTCCAAAACACACACAAATATACTTTCCACTAAAGTCAGCTCGGCTAAGAGGAACCATATCAGCACTGCGAACCGAAGCCCTGGCTGAGCCCCAGGGGTGGTTGGACGAGAGGAGCCGAGGAGCCGAGGAGCCTCGGGTGAGGGGATTAGTGGCAGCTGCGGCAGTGTTCAGAACTAGGTCAGTGGGACTTGCGAGGTCTTGGGAGAAAAGCAGTCTGGCCGAAACGCCTCCAGGGCGGGAAAGCAATAGGCAGAAGTTTTGCACCCGCCTCCGTGTTACACCTTCCACGCCCTCAGACTGCAGACAGCAGGGGGACTTAGGGATCGTTCAGAGGCCAAGTGCTCTCGCGTTGAGTGGCCTGGATCCAGATCACGGTCTTGGGCTTTGATCCTGTGAGTCTTCTTTATCCAGTGAGCCGGAAGTGGGAAAGGGACCCAGCACCTTCCTGAGAGCTACAGCAGCCGGGAGGACCCCAGCGATTTGGGACAGAGCTTTCCCTTCTGGAAGCAGAGCCCCACAGAGATTAAAAAAAAAAAAATCACGGACTGACCAACCATGAGTAAGAATAAGTATAAGAAGCAGGGTAAGAACAGCAACCAAACCCCAGATTCCTTCTTTGAAGAA
>JAQQSV010003027.1:0-18566 GCA_028646515.1 Pseudochirops corinnae | reverse complement strand
AGGTCACCAGTGGATTCTATGTCTACAGAAGTTTTTGAAGATGAAATATACGTGGATTTTATCTAGGATGATTGAGACTTTCACATACTTTGAAGAAAGAACTAGGCCACTTGATGTCTTAAGATTCTTTCCATATCAATGATTAGTATATAGGTGCCTTATAGATTTAACAAAATAAGAAAGTGAAATTTTAAGATGAGAAACCTTAATAGCTTTTAGGAAATTTTCTATATACTGGTATAAACAAACGTTTTCAGGATGGCAAAAAATAAGAAATCAGAATAAAAAGCACAATAATAAAAATTAAGTACTATGAATGAATGATCATAGGTCAAAAAGTTGTCATTTGTTTTTTAAGGGTTTTTATATAAGTAAATGTATGTGTAGATATGTGTTACAAGGGGAAAAAAATTGAGAGTCAGTTTTTAGTTATCCAGATTAATAGGAGGATGCAGGCAGTTTTTTGAAGTGAGCGCTCACTAACTTAGTTGTGTTCAATGTATAAAAATGTCAATCTACATGGATGTGACACACAGGAACTTCCTTTTCTCAGCCTCCTGCATTCTCTTCCCTCCCTGTTGTATACCACTTTTGAAGCACACTCAATTTATTAGTTTGGAACCTGATAACTTGTTTATAAGTTTTCATCTGCTCTCCACATTCTTTAGACTTAATAGGCAATAGAAAATGCCCTTAGACATAGCTGAGTAATTTTTGAAGCTTTTCAGGAGCAAGATAGTCTCCAGTAGGAGAAATGACTCCCAGAACTTTGTGGGTAATCATCAATTGAATTTTAAATGACTTTTATGTTTATTAATGAAGTCACAGTAGCCAGTAGAAATTTCAAGCTATTGTTATTAATTAAGTGGTTTTGATTAATTCGAATTGTTCTTTTCAATTTCAGAAAGTTAGTGGCGATGTTAGAACTTCTTTGCCTCTTGACACCTTTCAGTTTCCAGTTTCTACTCAGAAGGCCTTATCTTCTTCCAAAGAAGTCCACGGAATCAAGAGCACTGATCAACAGGTTCCACCTAAAGAATTAGTCCCCACGCCATCATTATCATTTTTAGCAAATGTGATTGTTGAAGCTCAAGATCAAAGAAAAGAAGAGGAGTCTTCCAGAAATAGTAGAAATTCTTTGGAGAAAACTGCCAGAATGAGTGAACATACTTCAAAACGCTCTTCAAAGAAACAGTCTGAAAGTGTTTCTCGTTCCTTCCCTGAGAGCTTATTAAGCCAGAAGAGCAAAGGACATGGGGAGCATACCCCTTTGGCTCATGAAAAATTAAAACATCTGGCTTCAAAAAAATACAAGAAAGAGTCAGGAGATGTGACAGTAATATCCAAGACAGATAAAAGTAAACACAAAACATCAGAACATTCTAAGAGTGAAACAGTAGTATCTGATCTTGAAATTCCAGAAAGTATCCATTCTCTATCAAGCACATGACTCAGTTCTCGATATTTCAAATTATGCCTTGCCTTAAAAATTACAATAAACTTGGAAGCATGGACTTGGAAACCGTTTGAGAAACTTTTAATATTTTATAGTGATGAAATATTCTCCTCATGGTATATATTCTCATGGTATAAATGTTTGAGCAGGATTTTGTTACAGATACTCAAATCCCTAAAGAATCTTTGATTTCCTCAGTTTTCATGAATCTTTTTTTTTTATATCTTATTTCCACTTATATGTAAAAATGTTTAACGTTTGTTTTTAAAAATTTTGAGTTCCAAATTCTCTTCTCTGACACTGCCCTGAGAAGACAAGCAATTTGATGTAGATTATGCATGTTCAGTCATGCAAAACATATTTCCATTATTAGTAATGTAAAAGAAAACACAGATATCACCCCTGCAAAAAAAAAAAAGTATGCTTTTGATCTGCATTAAGACTCAGTTCTTTCTCTGGAAGGGCATAACATTTTTTATCATGAGTCTTTCAGAATTATCTTGGATCATTGTATTCCTGAGAATAGCTAAATCATTCACAGTTGATCGATCATCATACAATATTGCTGTTACTGTCTACAGTGTTTTCCTAGTTCTACTCACTTCACTTTGCATCAGTTCATATAAGTCTTTCCAGGTTTTTCTGAAAGTATCCTGTTTGTTATTTCTTACAGCATAGTGGTATTTCATCACAACCATATGTCACAACTTGTTCAGCCATTCCACAATTGCTGGGCATCACCTTGATTTCCAATTCCTTGCCACCTCTTAAAGAGCTGTTATAAATATTTTTGTGGACAGCTAAGTTGTGCAGTAGATAGAGTGCTGGACCTTGAGTCAGAAAGACCCTAGTTCAAATCTGGCCTCAAATACTTATTGGCTGTGTAACTCAGCAAGTCATTTAATCCTGTTTGCCTTAGATTCCTCATCTATAAAATGATCTGGAGAAGGAAATAGCCAACGGTCTAGTATCTTTGCCGAGAAAACCCCAAATGGGGTCACAGAGAGTCTGACATGACTAAAACAACAAAATAATAGGACTTTCTCCCCTTTTTGAGGGGTTCTCTTTAGGTTACAGACCTAAGCAGTGCCACTGCTGGGTTAAAGAGCGTGCACATGGTTTTGTAACCTTTTGGGCATAGTTCCAAATTGCCCTGCAGAATGGTTGAATCTGTTCACAACAATCAATGTTCCATTTTTCCCACATCCCCTCCAACATTTGTCATTTTCCTTTTCTGCCATATTAACCAATGTGTTAGGTGTGAGATAGTTCCTCATAGTTATTTTAATTTGCATTTCTGTAATCAATAGTTATTGGGAACATTTTTTCATATGACTCTAGATACCTTTGATTTCTTTGAAAACTGTTTGAATCCTTTTACCATTTATCAATTGGGGAATGACCTGTATTCTTATAAATTTAACTCAGTTTCTCTATATTTTTTATTAAATATATAGAGAAACTTGCTGTAAACATTTTTCTCTGCTTTCATTCTAATCTTGGCTATATTGGTTTTGTTTGTGTGAACCTATTTTAATTTAATGTAATTTCCCCATGTTTCTTTTTCTCCTTTCATTCTGTCCCTCCTCAAGTGTTTTGCTATTGATCCCTGCCTCCCCCAATCTTCACTCCCCTGTATCAGCCTGCCCCCTCCACTTTTATCACCCTCCCTTCCTACTTCCTTATAGGGTAAGATAGATGTCTATACCCAACTGAGAGCGTATATTTGTCCCTCTTTGAGCCAATTCAGATGAAAGTATATTTGAAGCATTGCCTGCCTTTCACTCCCAACTCGTCCCTCCTCCAGCCATCTGGCCCATTTTCACTTCCATTGTAAAAGCTCTTTCATGCTTTTTTGTGTGAGATAATTTACTCTATTCTACCTCCCCCTTCTCCTTTCTCCCACTGCATACCTTAATTTTATTTTCTGGATAACATCCTATCATAGTCAACTCACACCCATGCCTTCTATGTATACTTGTGACTGCCCTAATAATGATAAGGTTCTTAGGAATCAAAGGTATCCTCTTCCTATGTAGAAATGTAAGCAATTTAACTTCATTGATCCCTTATTATTTCTCTTTCCTGTTTACCTTTTTATGCTTCTCTTGAATCTTGTATTTGAAATTAAAATTTTCCATTCAGCTCTGAACTTTTCACCAGGAATGTTTCAAAAATATTTTAGTACTTCACCTTCTCATTCTAGGATAACAGGACAGGTTTTCCTTGATAATTTCTTGAAATGTGTCTAGACTCTCTTTGATCATTGTTTTAAAGTAGTCCAATAATTTCTAAGTTATTTCTCCTTAATCTGTTTTCCAGGTTGATTTTTTTTTCCAATGAAATAGTTCACATTTTCTTCTATTTTTTCATTCTTTTGACTTCATTTATTGTTTCTTGATATCTCAGGGAGTCAGTAGGTTTCATTTATCCACTTCTAATTTTTAAGCAATTATTTTCTTCATTGAGCTTTTGTACCTCTTTTTTCCATGTACAGTTCTGCTTTTCAATTCTTTTCAGCTGGATTTTGTATCATGTTTACCATTTGGCCTATTTTGTTTTTTAAGATGTTACTCTTTCACGATTTTCTTGCAGTCACTCTCACTTCTTTTTCCACTTTTCCTTCTACCTCTCCTATTTGATTTTTAAAATTCTTTTTGAGTTCTTCTAGGGCTTTAGACCAATTCAAATTTTTCTTTGCAGCTTTGTACATAGCTGCTTTGATTTTGTCGTCTTCTGAGTTTATGTTTTGATCCTCCCTGTCACCACAGTAACTTTCTGTTGTCAAGTTCTCTTTTTGTTGTTTGCTCATTTTTCCTGCCTATTTCTTGACTTTTTTCTTCTGTTCAAGTTGGGCTCTGCTCTCAGGTGGACGGTTTGCTGTATCAAATTTCAGGTTTTTCATGCTGCTGTTTTCAGAGCTAGTTCGGGGGGTGGGGGTGGGGGTAAGTTTTTTGTTCTTCCAAAGTGGCATGATCCAAAGAGAGGTGTGGTCACTGCTCTCGTAGCCTGTGCTCTGGTTTGTGAGAGACCACAAGCACTGTCTTCTGCCCTGGAACTATGGCCAAGGTCCCTACTTCTGCTAGTGCTTTTTGTTCTGGGATTGCAACCCTGAACTGCTAATGGGTGATGCAACAGAGTCCTGCTCACAGTGCCAGCAAAGGATCCCCTGTAATTTCCTTCAGATCAGGTGTCCTGCCCCCTTAATGTCAGTAAACTAAGATCTCCTGAAAGTGACTGCTGTTGCTTTACTTGCCCCCAAGGTATGCTGCTGGCTTGGTTGGACACAGCCTGCATTAGCAGGATTTGTGCTAGACTGTACTGTTCTCATCCCATTTTTGTTTGTAAAGCAGTTGAAAGTATTAATGAGCAAGTATATGGAAAACCTTTTTGCTTTACACAGATTACCAGACTGGTATGTTGGATTTATACTTTTTTTAATTTTTAGAAAATACTGAGCTGACATTTGCATTCTGTTGTCAAAGCAAATTGTAGAGGGCCTATTCCTATGAATATATACCCTATCAGGAATGCTATTAGTAGCCAGAACTATTAGATAGGGAAAGGGATAAGGCTTTAGTCTCTAACTTGTTATAGGGAACTGTCAGGTGACTGCTGGCACCTTCTCTGAAATAGAACCTTCTCTGAGGTTAAGTCACTCATTCCTGGTAACACACTAATCTTTGTTTTCCTAGCCTTAATGGTTTTTTTTTTTTTTTATCCTAGCTCTTTTTTACATTATGCCATGCTACCCCATGGTCGGAACTTGGAAGAGGTCAGAGTAATGGTGGTCCAGTTTGGGTACATATAATGTGAAATTAGAGTGTAGAGGGCTTTATCTTGTAGGTAATGGGGTATCACTGACAGCTTTTAAACAGAGAAATGACATTAAAATGGTATTTTTGGAAGATTATTTTTGAAGCAATGTGTAGAATAGAATAGAGGAAGAAGAGAAAGACTGACAGAATTGTAAAGAGTCTTGACTCCTGTGTCAGGACTGTGGAGTAGTTGAAATCACCAGAGATGTTTAGCCTATAGAAGAAAATATTCAGGGGGAACATTATCATTGCCTTCAAGTATTGGAAGGAAACAGTAATTAAATTTATTTTATTTGGCTCCAGAGGAGGAAACCAAAAGTAATGGGTGTAGATGCCAAAAGGACAATTTAGGCTTGATATAAGGGGCGGGGAGGTGAGTGGTGGGTGAAGGTGTGGGGAGAGATAATTAAAAGTCTAAAAATAGAATGGGTTGCATTCAGAACTGATGGGGTACCCCTCTTTGGAGGTCTTAAAGCAGAGTCTCTTACTGTAAGCATGTTGGTTCTTAGCATTTACGTTGTTGTCATCTGCATACTATTTTCTTGGTTTTATTTCACGCTGCATCAGTTCATGTAGAGGTTTTCATGGTTCTCTGTATTCATCATATTTATTATTTTTTTATAGCACAGTAACATTCCATTGTGTTCATATAACAATTAGTTTAGTCATTCCTCAGTAAGCACCTGTTTCTTTCCAGTCCTTTGCTATTAATAAAAAGCGCTGCTGTAAATATGTTAGTATATAGGGGAACTTTTCTTATCAGTGGCTTTCTTGGGGGATAAGCCTAGTAATAAAATTTCTGAGTCAAAGGATATGGACATTTTCGTTTTTTCTTTTGCATAATTCCAAATTATTTTTCAAAATATTTCTACAGATTCATAGCTCTGTCAGCAATGTATCAGTATGCCTATCTTCCCACATAACACTGACGGCTCCCATCTTTTGTCATCTTTGCAAATTTGCAGGGTATGAGGTGAATCTTTGGTGTTGTTTTGGTTTGCAATTCTTTTGTTATTATTTATTTGGGGCATTCATTGATGTTGTTAATATTTTTCAGATTTTCTTTTTTTTTTAAATTTTATTTTAGTTTGCATCATTCATTTCCACAAGATTTTGAGTTACGTATTTTCTCCCCATCTTTCCCCTACCCACCGCCCCAAAACAGCCATCCCAGTATATCCTCCCTCCCCCAGTCTATTCTCTCCTATGTCTTCCCCCCTCACCCCTCTGACTTTTTGGTAGGGCAGGATGGATCTCCCAACCACAGTGCCTGTGTATTTCAAGTTCCAGTTGGATGAAGTTAATAATAATAATATTAATTGCATATATATAGAGATATAGATTTATAGCATTTGATTATAGAACTTTAGATTCTAGATTCTTTCTCTTCCTCCCTCGACACCCACCCCCACTAGAAGGACAAGCAATCAAATACAGGCTGAACATGTGAAATTACGCAGAACCTCTCCATAGTGAGCACACTGAGGAGAAACATCAATCTTAACCTCTATTTTCTTATGCCAGTTTGTACATTTTATCATGGATTAAGGAAAACAACACAGATGGTTTTAACACAAGGTTATCACTTAAAATAGGTAACTCAACTTTCTTAATTCTTTCAAGGATAAGTTGCATTGTTTAATGTTCCCAGGTTGCCATTAACATTCTTGAATGTGGAAGAGATTATGCTGTTTTTAAAATGTCTTTAAAAGACAAATGAAAAACACTATTTTTCTCCCATTTCAGAATTTTAAAACTGCAGCACATTGACATTATTGTACTTTTTTTTGCCAAGGTACAGTCACTTCTTCTGAAAACTTTTAAGTAAAATTCCATTCTTGACTACTAGAGTAAAATAATTATTTTCCCTCCTCTATAACCAAGTAAAAACATACTTACATATTTTCCTTGATGTGATTATATCCTTCACTGACATAGATCATAACTTCTTCAAGACTTACTGGAAGGTAAGAATTGGAATAGCTAAAAACATTCATCAGCATGCAGTCAACCTGGTGATGAGCCATGCTAAATTTAAAGAAATTGGCTGGTACTTAAAACATTAAACATACAATTTATCATTAATACCATGCTTGAATTTTTTTTTTACAAGGTGGTAGGACCTTTCAGAAATTCTATGCTAATATATATAGTCTTTGAGTACTCCAAGTTACCTCTACGTCATGTTAAGGTACCCTAGAAGGATCTTTGTGGAGAGATGTTCTTAAATTGTAATATTTCCTAACCGCCAACTGTATAGTAAGTGTAGTGTTTGCTATATCAAAAATGAAGCACATATCAGTGGACCTTATGTCAGAATAGCACAGGTTAGCAGAGGAAAGTTAACTCAATTGAAAAATAATTAGGTGCTATTGCTTTGTACATCATGCTTGCCTTTGGTTTATGTAACTTTCTGTAAATATCTTCCTACCTAAATATTTCAAGAAAGCATAATTTTATCTCTTCTACTTACTATGTTGAGGGCAGTCACTTCTCTTGGCTTTAGTGTCCTCATCTATAAAAAGAGCAGGTTGGACAAGATAATTTCTAAGGTCACAGTTCCTTCAGGCTTGCCATGCTATGTCACTCCTGCTCATGTGTTTCTCTAAGTTCTTTGCTAGAGTTCTTTCTTGCTTTCTCTCAACATCACAAGGATGCCAATAGAATACATGGGTTCTTCATCAGTTATCCTTTGTTCTTGCCCATGTGACTAGTCCCATCTTGTTTGATCCATGCCATATGTAGGGGAACAATATGTAGATAGGTATATACATGACCTAAGTACATACAGAAGCATGTATCTGGGAAGTAATCTGCAAAAAGAAAGCACTAGCAGTTGGGGATAAGGGAAAGGCTTCAAGCTGAGTCTTGAAAGCCAGGGACACTAATAGGTGGAGGTGAAGGGACTGAGCATTGAGGGTATAGGAGATAGCCAGTGCAAAAACAGACCAAGTAAATGGCATGCCCTCTTGAGGAAATGAGTAGACAAGTGTAGCTAGACTGTAGAGTATATGGGAATATAGAGTAAGACACTTGGGAAATTAGGAAGGGGCCAGATAATGAGTGTCAAATGACAGAGGAGTTTATAATTGATCTTGGCAGTAAGTAGGAGCCACTAGAGCTCATGGTGGGATGGGGAGCATGTAGATCTATGCTTTAACAAATATCATCTTGGCAACAAATTGAATAATGAATTGGAGTGGGAAGAGAAGGCAGGGAGACCAATTAGCTAATGCATAGCCCAGAAAAGAAGTTATGTGGGCCTGAGCCAGTTGTGATTGTGTGGGTGAAGAGAGGGAAATCTACATAAAATATATGCCATATTTATGTATATGTAATATGCATATATATAAACATTCATATGTGTATATGTGTGTATGTATATATATATATATATATATACATATATGTGAAGGTACAAATTTGGGAATGGATTATTAACGTTAATAGAGGATAAGAAACAAGTGTCTCCTTAGAACCCTGATATATTTAAAGGTCATAGAAAACGGTAAGGAATGACTGAAGGCTAAGGAGAAGACAAAAATAGAAGAGAAAGGGAACTTTACTGTAGAAGAAAGGAGGAGAAAGAGGAGAGAAATCAATATGACATAACATAGGTCCATAAGATGAAGAGTATATAATTATGGAGGCAAGAATAGAGGGAGTTAGGATCTAAACAAAGACTGATAACAGTTACATATATCTGCACATAGTCTTAGTATAGAAAGACATGAAAACTCTTGTAATGGCAAGCAAAGTGGGATTTTTTGCTGTTTTTCTGTGTGTGATACTCAGTTTCCCAACCTCGGTCTTACATGCCTCTGTGCTGAGCCAATCAGACCTGTATAAGAGAACTAGCATTGAGAGGACAAGTCAGCTATGTGAAGAAGAAAATGAAGAGACCTCTAAGAGCTGGGAGGAGACCTTTGATGATGGAGACTTGCTGAAGGAGTTTCTGAGCTGTAAAAGCAAATAGAGCTATAGGGCACAAACCTGCCCATGGGAAGGTTTAATCAACCCTTTTAAGAGCTGTTAAAAGTGAACTGAGCTGTTAACACAGAACCTCTGGACTTTGGAGGTGAATTGAGATGGTGGTGTTGATAGTGTGTGTTGTTGCCCTGTTAAGCTTTGTTTTCCAGAGGCAGAAGCTGTGGGCAGGAGCCCTGGAGCCTGCTGTCAGGCAGGACCTTGGAGTGGAGGAGTCCTTGTAAGCTGAGATGTGGAGCAGGAGCAGAGAGTTGCCTGCATGTGAATCCAAGTGAGAGTTGGGAGTGGTCAGCCCACAGAGGAAGAGTCATGGGACTTAGAAGTCAACATTGAGTTAAGATGAAAAAGGACTTGGACACTTGGTATTAAGGAGATTGTTCTTACTGTAACCTAGGGGTGGTATGGTATGGTATGGTAAACCCTAATCTGGGATCCCTGACTTTGGGGATGCAATGATATAGCTGTGTAGTATGATGTTCTTGCTATGACATAGGGTTTGATGGTGTGGTATTTTCTTCTACGCTTTAAGGTTGTGTTGTGCTAGGGAAGACCCTAGTCTGGGACCCCCTGATTGTGTAAACAAGTATTTTGGGGAATGCTACTCAATGTAATGATACGTGCTATGCACCATATGATATACTGAATGTTATGAGAGATCTATATGTATGTATGCATGTATATATATGTATTAGATGATATGTTTTGCTTAATGATGTTGCAATGAATATTATGTTTTATTGAACAATGTTTAGTTTATTGCTCAATAGAGTTGATTATACTATACGATTAAACCCTTAAAATTATTCACAGCACCAGTCCTCAGGTGTGCTGCTGTGATTGGTGTTACAGCTCTCAGTACAGAAATACCTTAAATTCAAAAGGGAAATAGGATATGAGAGGGACAAGATGGGGGTGAGAGGGCTCTATGTGGAATTACTAAACATGTAAAAATAATAAATCAAAACAAACACAGATGTTGGAGAAAGAACATAAACGAGTGATTAAAAGAAAGTGAATAAAATCTTGGGACCAGTGATGGGGAAGGAGGAAGAGAAGAGTGGGACCAGAAGTGGAACAGCTTGTTTCCTTAGTAGATCACAAGGGTTAGGCAAATTCTCTTTCTTTTACCATCTTTTTATTTGCAAAATGAAATAATCATGAATGTAAATGAGATGTATTCACCCATGAAATGGAATAGGATAACAGAATAACTTAGAAAACAGAATCCAACTCTATATTATTTATAAGAACCTGGCTTGAAACACAAAGATTCACAGAGAGTTAAAATAAAGGGCTAGAGAAAAATTTGATGCTTCAGATAATCTTTTTAAAAAAGCAAGTGTAGTAATCATGATTTTAATTAAAGCTACAGTAAATGTAAATATGGCAAAAAGATAAGGATAGAAATTATACTTAAAGACACCATAAAAAGGAATTAATATAAATTCTTAATATATACATATCTAATAGCATAATATCTTAATACTTAAAAGTTAAACTGGAAAGAAAAATCAATAGCAAAAGTATATTAGAGGGGCATCTTAATGTACCTCTTTCAGACCTAACCAAAACTGATAAAAAGTTAAGAAAGAAATTAAAGTCCTAAATGGAACTTTAGGGAAAAAAAGATGATAAATTCCTGATAAAAACTAAATGGAAACACACTCTCAGCTGTACATGGCACTTAAAAAAACCCCAACATTTTAGGACATAAAACTTCTCAAAAATATAGAAAAGCAGAAATACTAAATACACCTTTTCCTGATAACAGTGCTGTAAAGAGCAACACCATCCTCCCAGTCCCTCAGGCTCACAACCTAGGGATCATCCTATACTCCTCACTATCTCTCACATACCCTTCCTGCTATCAATCTCTTTCTGAGGCCTGTCAATTTCACCTTTGCGACATCTCTCAAATAGACCCTCTTCTGTCCTCTAACGTTGCCACCACTCAAGTCAGGCTTTCATCCCCTCATGCATGGACTATTGTAATAGCCCCCAGTGGTCTGCCTGCAATCCATCCTCAATTCAGCTACTAATGTGATTTCCCTAAAGTGCAGATCTGATCATGTTACCCTCCTACTCAATAAACTCCAGTGGTTCCCTATTGCATCTAGGATCAAATACAAAATCCTGGTGCTCTCCCTCTTTTAATTATATATATAATACACAAAAAAAATACACACACACATTTATTTGCATGTTGTCTCCCCCATTAGGTTGTAAGCTCCTCGAGGGCAGAGACTGTCTTTTACCTCTTGTTTTGCAATCAGAACTTAACTCAGTGCCTGGCACGTACTAGGCACTTAATAAATGATAATTGATTAAATACAGTTCTTTAAAGAAAGAATCTTTAAAATTATTGAATACCAAACAACATAACTCTATGGGTCAAAGAAAAAAATTGTTGAAACAATACAAAATTTCATCAAAGAAAATAAAGATGTACTAAAACTTATGGGACATAGCTAACATAAGTCTTAAGAGAAATTTTGTATCTCTAAATACTCTCATTAACAAATAAGAGAAAGAACAAATCAATGAACTATGTACACAATTTAAAATTTAAAAAGAGCAAAAACTAAAAAATCCTCAAGCAACAAAGTAATAATTCTTAAAATTAATGAAGAGATTAAAAAAATTCAAAAGAAACACAAAAGATCGATGAATTGATTAAACTAGACACCGATTCTTTTTAACAAAAACAAACAAAAAAAACGTAATAAAATAGATAGCTAAACTGATTTATTTTTAAAAAGGAGAAGAAAACTACTTGTCAGTATCAATATTAAAAAAGGGGAATCAACAATTGAAGAGATAAAGGCAATTACCAGAAACTATTTTATCTAATATATGTAAACAAAACAAAAAACTTAGAGGAAATAGATAAATACCTATAAAAATATAAAATACCCAGATTTTAAAAAGTGATCTATGTAAATAATCCAATATGAGAAGAAAGAAATTAAATCCATAAATGACCTCCCAAACAGGGAAAAATACAAACTCCAGGACCAGATATATTTATAATTAAATTATAGTAAACATCCAAAGAAAAATTAATTCCAATACTATATAAAGATTTTGCGCTAAAAATAAAAAAGGTACCCTTCTGTTCTCTGTTATACAAATATAGTCTTGATATCTAAAACAGTGAAAGATAAAGCAGAGAAAGACCAACATTGCTGAAATTCTTTCTTTGTCCTAGAATATGGGCCATTGGTGATTTGTACTCAGAGAGCAGCTAGATTACTCTCTCATTATCTCTTCATTTATTGTGGGTTGCAATTTTCTATTAACCATTTTTGTTCTATCCTCAGTCCATACACTAGGAAAACTGGGGTTCAAGTCCTGTCTCAGCCACATACTATTTGACCTTGAGCAAGAGCTGCAGTGCCTCAAGTGGTACAGACCAATATCCCTAATTAATTTTGAAGCAACTAGTTTAAACAAAATATTAGCAAGGAGAGTGTAACAACATATTGGATTATACTATACTGTGGAGAATATTCTCTATTTGATGAAAAAGTTTTCTAAGTTTTTGGACAGCAGTCTGGCAAAAATTAAGTTTAGAACTATACCTTACCTAATAACAGCATCCAAATATATTAAGGAAAAAATTAATTGGATTTGAAGATAAAATTGGTAGTAAAACTATAATACTGGAAGATCTCATTGTACCCCCTTTCAGATGCAGATAGATATATCCAAAAAATAAATGAGAAAGAAGTTAAGTACCTGGATAAAGATGATATGTGTGTAAATAGCAAAAAAGAAATTGCATGATTTGGGGCTGTACGTGGCACCTTTACAAAAAATGAGTATATATTGGGACATAAAAACCTTGACAAGTAAAAGTTAATTTTGGTGACTTAGAGACAGAAATCTCAGTTGAATGATGCAGTTGTAAGCCATATTGCAGAAAGTTTAAAGAGAATAAAAGGAGAATTGGAGGCAACAAGTACAAGGAGAGATATAGGTCAATAGCTATTAGGGATGAGAGGATAAAGAAATTTTTTTTTTTATTTTGGGTGATGGAGACATAGTCATATTTGTAGGTAGCAGGAAAGGAGCCAGTCAATAGAAAGAGATAGAAGATGGGAGTGGTGTGGAGGCAGTTTGCTAGAGCAGATGGGATCAAGGGTAAATGCAGAGGGGCAAGGAGCACGGTCTTGGAAAAGGAAGAGGCCACGTGTTTGTAAGAGACGCCGAGAGGAGAAGGTAGTGGGGGGATGTGTGGACAGTCTGGGATGAGCGGGAGGGGTTCTGGAGAGGAGTTATCAAATTGTCTCAAATTTTTCAATGAAATTTGGGGCAAGGCCAACTGAGAGGTTGGGGGGAGGGAGTTCCTTGGGAGGAGTGAAGAGAGATAAGAATGTTTGGAATCGCTGGGAAGAGTGGGATATTGTATCAGTTAGGAGGAAGAGATGTGTTGCCTAGCTACGTAAAGGCTCAATTGAGAATAGATAACATATCTGAAGTGGTTCACAATCAGTAGGGTTACATGATTTCCTACAGTTCTGTTCAGTAGCATGTAAATAGGAATGAAGGAAGCAAGTGGTGAAAATAATTTAGGGACAGAGTTCTGCAAGGTATGATTAGCCATAGGAGAAGGAGGTCAAGATAGGGAAGGGAAGAGAAGAGAATATAGAGCTAGTACAGGGATGGTAGCCTAGGAAGGAACTGAGGAGTGGAAGGATTGGGGCCCACTGAGAGGGCATAGACTTTAGTCATAAGGCATAGGGAAAATGGAATGACACAAGTTCATGATCAGATTAAGGAATTGCGGAATGTGAATAAAGAAGTAATTGATACACATGGATGATGGCAAGATGAAGGATGTCACCATCTCTGTGAATAGCTTAGGTGAAGTGGAGGAGTATTCATGAGGATTGAATAGAATGAAGAACTGAAAAGTTAGGCTATTTGAAAGGGGTAGCAATATGTATGTTAAAGCTCCTAGAATGAGAGCAATAGAAGAAGAGGAGAGAAAGACACTGATCCTGGCCCTGAACTCTCTGAGGAAGATAAATGCCCTGAGGATTAAGAGATGATGGCCACCAGTTATAGAAGCTGGGATACGTTTGGATAAAGTGAACCTCAAAAAAGGACAGGTGCTAGACTCTTCTGGAAGTGGCAATGAGGAATGAGGATTATTCTGACTCCCTCACCTTGGCCAGGGAGTCAAGTAGTATGAGAGAAAGTGTAGGAATTACTAGAAAGAGTGGAGAGGAAAGCACTGTCACCAGGAGAAAGCCATCTCTCAGTGAGGGCTAGAAGTTGAAAGAGTGAAAAAACGGTTGTACTTGTGTATATTGTTTTTTCCTTGTTTGTTTCTTTAACTATGTAGCAATTCTTTCAGACAGCCAGTAAGCATTTATTAAGGACCTACTGTGTTCTAGGCACTGTGCTAAACACACATATAAAGCTTACCATATTTCTCCAAATTCCTATTATTTCCCCCTTCTTTTTAAAACCAGGCTTGTGATTAGTGTAGGGATGCTCCTACACCATAAAGAATTTACTGTAGAGCAAGGAACTTCCTCTATAAATATAGATTCACACCTACTCTGCAACTTAGAGTATTAGAGAGTCACTTGAGGCACTGAGGCTCTTGTTCAAGGCCCAGTAGTCAGTATGTGGTTGAGATAGGATTTGAAACCTAGTTTTGAAACCTGGTATATGGACTGAGAATAGAACAAAAATGGTTAATAGAAAATTGCAATTGACAGTAAACAAAGAGATAATAAGAGAGTAATCTAGCAGCTCTCTGAGTCCAAATCACCAAGGTTGGATGACCCATATACCAGGACACAGAAAGAATTTCAACAGTGTTTACTGAGACTCCATTGGTGGTCTTCTTAATATTGATCTTTTTTGATCTCTGCAGTATTTTACACTCTTCACCCCTCTCCTCCTGGAAATTTCCTCCTCTTTTAATTTTTGTGTCATTAATCTCCCTTGGTCTTCCTATCTCTCTGATCTCTCAGTCTTCTTTGTTGGATCATCATCAATTCCATATTGACATTTCAAGTGTAAATAAAACCAGGCAACATACATATGTTGCAGCTAGTGGAAGGACAGTTTATAGTGTTTCCAAGAGGTGAAACCTGGGCAAGTCATTTAACACTATTTGCCTCAGTTTCTTTCATCTGTAAAAATCTATAAAAATGAGCTGGAGAAGGAAATGGCAAAACCACTCCAGTATCTTTGCCAAGAAAGCCACAGATGGGATCACAGAGTCAGACACAACTGAAACAATTAAACAACAACAAAAGAGACAAATGAAGGAGCTGCTGATGGGTCTGGTTTCATTATGTTCCCAAGGGCAAGAAAAAACATCACTTTGTGACCATTTAATCATCATCTCTTACCTTGAAATGCTTAGATTGGCCATAGGAAAAGGAACCAGCATGAAAATAGTTGCAGCTTAAACACCGGCATCTATTTCATAGAATGAAAAATTAGAAAAAAGTTTATGAAGAGCTTGGCAAAATCCTCCAGACCAAGTCAGCATTAACATATGGACAATGACAATGTTGCACTGGAGTCCTTGAAAAACGTTAAAACACTCAGAAGAGAACCACAAGTGTATTGGGAAGATATTCTTAGGTATTTTGTGGGGAAAAAAAAAGCATGGATAAGAACTGTGCTTGATTAGACGACTTAGATGGGATACACATTGAGGGAGAAATTACCCACACTTACAAGATCACAGTCATTGAAATAGTGTCCAAAATAAGAGAAGTTACACTCCTGTTATGTCCTAGGAAGGATATTGACATATTGAAGCTTGCTCAGGTAAACAACAATTTGCAGAGTAGAAAGAGTTCTAGCTCTGGAGTCAGAGGACTTGGGTTCAAATCCCATCTCTAACACCTTGAGGAAATCTATTAATCTGTTTTAGCTTCTGGTCCCTTGTCAGTAAGAGAGGATCAATAAAGCAGTATGGTACAAGGGGGAAAGGCAGGGGTGGGGGGAGGCAGAACACATCAGTTCTGGAATCAAAGGGCTTATGTTCAAATCCTGTCTCTGACACTACCTATTTGACCTTGGGGAAGTCATTTAAACTCCCTGGCCCTCATTTTCCACATATGTAAAACAAAATGAGGGAAGTGGACTAGATGGCCTCTGAGATCTAGGCCTTTTCAGTTCTAACTCTATGAATCCTAAAATGGAATCCATAATGATAAAGATAAGATTAATTAGTAGCCATGCCACACAAACTGGGACCTGATAAGTCTAAAGAAAGAAAAGCTTAGATGGTATGGGAGGTTGCCTAGTGATAATGGTTAATTACCTTCAAATATTTGAAGAGCTGTCATTTAGAAGGTAGATTTAGTTTGTTTTTTCTTTCTTTAGAAGTGAATCTATGAGCTAGGAGCAATGGATAAAAGTGCTGTATAGGCTGGATTTGGATTAATATGGGGCTGGGGATACAGTAAGTTCGAAGTAAAATGGGCTACTTTGGGAAGTCGTGAATGACGCGGTGCCTCTGTAGCATTTTGGGGCACCTTTGTAATATTGTTGTAACATCAGTTTGTAACAAGCCTGTGCAATTAAGCTGTAAAAGTCACATTTTCCTTCAGCCATAAAGGCCTTAACTCTGCCTCGCCCCTGCCCCCAGCCTCAAAGTCTTTTCCCAAGCTGCAGTCAGTCTGCTTAGATAGTTTCCCATGAATCCATCACCCAAGTATTTTTAGAAAAATACATAACTCCTTTTTTCTTAGTGGCCAGCTTCACTTAGAAACCTTGAACAACATTATCAAAGAGATAACTCCCTCCTAAGATGGTCCCTAATCAGTCTAGCTACCAAACTTGGTACCAAGCCTATCCTCCCAACCACCATACTGGACCTATGTCATTCATCCTTGACCAAAAAAGTTACCTAGTAACGTGTCAAGGCAAAAACCACACCTCTCACTGCCCTGCCCTCTGATTTCTCCCAGTGAATTATGGTCAATTTGCCTGTGCAGTTGATATAAAAAATGCATGTCCCTTTAAGCACTAGCCACTCCCAAGCTCCTCCCTAACTCCACCCTTGCCCATCTAGTTAGCATAATGAACCTATGACTGACAGTTTTATGTCTTTAAAAACTGCATCTCTAGCCCCTGCACTTTGCAGGCTACCCTTAACCTTTTCCTGCCCGCTACAAAGCGTAATAATAATCTTTTGTAACTCTGCCAAAAGATAGCCTGAGTCCTGTGAATTTCTTTTCAGACAAGAACCCACTGGGGATTCATATGAAATCCCTCCTTCATCCAAATCTCCTATACCTCTACAGTGAAGTCCCCATCACTGGAGATCGAATAGCTACTAGTGACATAGGACAATGATCTTGTTTAGGCAAAGTTGAACTTCTGAGGTATTTTCCAACTCTGAGGTTCTAATTTTGTGTTTTATTCCTTAAAGAACTGATGTCTTTATCATTTGTGAGAAGAAAATCCACTGCTTACCAGAAAGATTTAAGTTGCCTACAACCAAGACTGTTGAAAAGTTTTAAAATGCAGTTTGGAAAATGGTGTTGATGCATGCATTCAAGTCTAGTTAGATTCACAGAATGTGGGGATAAGGGACATTTTTTTTTATTATGTGGTTGAGAAAAATACATAGATACATAGTACTTGATAAAGCCAGTCAATGTCAGTCCATCAGAGGTCGTCCAATAAAGTGATAGAATTTTTTTCATTTTTTCACTGGATCATGGTATGCTGAGCATTGTAGTACTGCAGAGTATTTTTGACAACAGTAAAGAATTTTACCAAAATATTCCAATCTATTCTGTAGTGGATTTACATTAATCTTTTGTTCTTTGAGATTATCTGAATTCATGCTCACAGCCCCTTGTCTGGACATTTACAGTTTTTATAGCTCTAAATCACAATCTAATAACCGTTTTCTTATATATGATATATGTAATCCTAGTAATTTTACATCAATACTTCAGTTGTTTTAAAACAAATTGATGTCCACCTTCATTCATTTTGCAGATTTGTAATTTATAGTTGAACTTGTTTCATATGATTCATTCTTATGTGGTTGATTCTAACATTCACTTTTCCTTCACTTTTATAACATGTTTACTTTTAAAGTGATAAGAAGCTACCAAATTTGTATTGTATTTCCTCTTTTTTTTTTTTTTTTTTGTTAGGGAGAACCTAAAATTCAAGTTAATTGTGTAGTAGAATGGAAAGTAGATCGGCTCTGGGATTCAAACCTTACTTTTATACTAAATGCCTGTGTGACCTTAGGTAAAGTACTTGTGAAAGCCTACTTACTCCATTCCAAAACCCTTAATGAGGAT
>JAQQSV010003024.1:0-18575 GCA_028646515.1 Pseudochirops corinnae | reverse complement strand
GAAGGGAGGGGAGAAAATCTGAAACTCAAGGGATTGTGGACCTGAATCTTATAAACTAAAAGTAAATAAGCAAGTCATTGAAAAAAAAAGGAAAAAAAAAGAAATTAAAAGAATCCTCTAATCATCTCCAGAGGGAAATCTCAAAATGAAAATTCTTTGGAATATTACAACCAAAGTCCAACAGTTTCAGGTCTGCTACTTCTATAAAAGAGCAGAGGACCTAGAATTTGATATTCTGGAAGGCAAAAAAAAAAAAATCTAGGAATACAATGAAGAATAACCAACCAAGGAAAACTTGAGTATAATCCTATAGAGGAAAAAATGGGTATTTCATGAAATAGAGAACTTTCAAGCATTCTTGATGAAAAGACCAGAGCTGAATAGAAAATCTGACATTCAAACACAAGACTTAGAGCATAAAAAGATAAACATGAAAAAGGAATTATAAAGGATTTAAGAAGGCTAGACTATTTATATTCCTCTATGAGAAGATACACATATCCCCTAAAGACATTATCTTCATTAGGGCAATTAGAAGGAGTCTACTTATGTAGAGGACATAGGTCTTAGTCGGTCATGTTGGGATGAAGTCAAAAGAAAGAAAGGGTGAGGAAGAAGGAAGCACTGGGAGAAAGGTGAAAGGAAAGAAAGAATGGGGAAAATTATCTCAAAATTATCTCCCCTTCCCGGGCCTTGGGGAAGCAGCATCTGAAGAAAGATCTGACTGTCAGCCCTCTCTCTTTCCTCCTCTATGGGGCCTCCTGTGGACCATCAATCTCCACCCACATTCTCTCCCTGGGAAGGCATAGCAAAACCAGCCCTGGTTAGGATGCACAGTGACTTCAGTGGAAAACTGGGCAAGGAACAAGAGAAGATCAGCCATTAGACTAATGTTCCAGAAGGAGAGGAGTGCTAGCTGTAGTCCAATGCCAGGCTCTAGTTAAAACATTGGGAGCCGTGCTGTCTAGGCTGCAATGTCAGATACTAGGCAGGAGGCAAAACATAAGGTTCTCATAGTAACAACTCACCCATGTTGCAATCCACAGAATTATATACTTCAAAATAATCTTAGTTCTTTTTTTTTTTAATTCTCTGTCACATTCCTCAAGTTGCTGTGAAAGCTTCAACTTCACTCCAGGTTTTGGTTTTTGTTTCTGAAAGTGACATTTGAAAAACGAAAAAGAAAAAAAGGCAAAGCTGATAAACAGTCTCTCCCCTTGAAGGAGAAGGAAGACTTTTACAATGAAGGAGAAAATAAGGGAGAAGAGCAGGTAACACTTGAATCTCATTCTCATCTGAACTGGTTCAAAGAAAGAGTATAGACAGAGACACAGACACAAATAAGGACATAGTTGTTGTGTACAGAAATTCATTTTATCCAGCAGGGAAGTAGGAGGGGAAGAGGCTAAAAGAAAGGGTAGGGAGTGATAAAAAGAAGCGTAGATTAGGGAAGGTAGTGGTCAGAAGCGGAACAGACTTTTGAGGAGAAGACAGGGTGAAAACAATAAGGATAAATAAAAGAGAAAATAATGGGGAAAAATATATGGTTAATAAGAATAGCTGTGAATGTGAATGGGATAAACTCATCCATATAGCAAGAGGATAACAGAAAGGATTAGAAACAAGAGTCCAACAAGTTGTTTATAATGTACATACTAGTAACAGAAAGATACTCCCAGAGTTAAAATAAAGGACTGGAGCATAATTTATTATGCTTCAGTTGAAGTAAAAAAAGGCAGCAGTAGCAATGATGACCTCAGGTGTGGCAAAAGCAAAAATAGACCTAATTAAAGCAGATAATCAGGAAAACTATATTTTTTTTAAAAAGGTCTATGTTTATGGTAGACAATTAATTTATATCAATGCTTAAACTTATATGGACCAAATGGCATAGCATTCAAGTTCTTGAAGGAAAAGTTAAATGTGTTACTGGCAGAAATAATTAAACAATACCAGCGGGAGACCTTAATTCTTCTTTCTCAGACCTAGATAAATCTAACTACAAAATGAGCAAGAAAGATATTAAGGAGATGAATAGAATTTTTGAAAAGTTAGATATGATAAGTCTCTGGAGAATACTAAATATGAATAGGAAGAAGTTCACTGTGAATGGCACCTTCTCAAAACTTGCCCATGTATTAGGACTTTAAAATCCCATAAACAAATGCAGAAAATCAAATGCACTCTTTGGGGACCATAATGCATGAAAAATTATATTTAATCATGGGCCATAGATTAAAACTTAGTTGGAAAGTAAATAATCTAATCCTAAGGAATGAGTGGATCAAATTGTGGTATGTATTTGTCTTAGAATATTATTTTGTTCTAAGAAATGATGAGCAGGATGCTCTTCTCTTACCGAGACCACAGGAGTCACATTCTCATTGCTAGCCCTTATGCATCACTCCACACACACACCCCTGACCTTTCTCTTGACAACAATGTTTGCGTTTCAAAATTTTTATCGGGAATGCTCCTATTTCATTAAAGATTCATTTTTTCATAAGGTTCTAGGAAGATGGCAGAACAAGGTAGGAAATGACCTGATTCTCCCAAAATCCCACACAAACAACTTAAAATAATGCCCCAAAGTGAACTTTGAGTAGCAGAAGTAATAAAAAGTTGGGGTAAAGTAGTTATTCAGCCTAAGAAAACTTGAGAGGATATTAAGAAAAGCCTGGCCTCCCTAGTTGCTGGGCTGGTCCAACTGAAGTGCAGATACCTTCAGGCAGATACCACTGAATCAACAAGCAACAAGACCTGGGGGTAGCTGTGTCCTATGGTATTCTCAGCCTCAAAACTTTTGCCCCACAGTGTGGGAGTCAGGTGACTGATCAGGGGAAGATTCCAGGACCTTTCTGGTGCTGGATGTGAGGCATAAGTGGGCTCACCAGACATAATCTTGGGCTGTGGGCAAGGAGGAAAAAGCACACACCAGTGAGTGTGGTCACAGAGAGTAGAACTCTGTTGTATGTGGGCACTCACAGGAGAGTAGAGTCTCTGGTTTTGGTTCCAAGGCAAAGGGGTGAATTGGATTTTGTAGTCACAGGAGGGACTACAGAGAGCAAGTGAACTTACAGTGACAATGATTCTGGGGGTCTGGCTATGACTCAAAGGCAAAGAAGAGTGTCTGAGGTTAGGCTCCCAGACAGAGCTCAGAAAACAACAGTATTAAAACCCTGAAGCCTGAGACATTGTCCCCCATACCTCAGGACTAAAACCCAACTCCAATACAAAGTTAACAGCAAAGAAGTAAGCCTCTTAAAAATGAATAAATGAAAGAGAAAAAGTGTAACCCTAAATCACCTAAATGGTGAAAAAGGAGATGTGGGCTCAAACTCAGAAGATAGTGACATTAAAACAGCTACTCCCCCTTCAAAGAAAAATGTCAAATGGTCATAAGCCCAAAAACAGTTCCTATAAGAGCTTTAAAAGGACTTTAAAAAATCAAATAAGAGAGGTTGAGAAAAAGGGGGGGGGCAATAAAAGTAATGCAAGCAAATCAAGAAAATTATTTTTAAAAAATCAACCACGTAGAAAAAAGAGATCCAAAAACTCATGGAAGGAAATATCTCCTTAAAAAATAGAACTGAGTAAGGGGAAGCTAATGACATTATAAGACACCAAGAAATAATAAAACAAAATCAGATGAATGAAAAAGATACAAGAGAATTTGAAACATTTCACAGCTGACCTGGAGAACGAATCAAGGAGAAGCAATATAAGAATTGTTGGACTATCTGAAAGTTAAGGTTTCAAAAAGAATCTAGATACCATGCTTCAAGAAATTAAGGAATGCTGCCCTGAAATTTTAGAACTAGAAAGTAAAATGGGAATTGAAAAAAAAAAAATCCACCAATCACCAGCTGAAAGAGATCCCAAGATGAAAACTCATAGGAACATTAGAGCTAAGTTTCAAAACTCCTGCTCAAGAAGGAAAAAAATATATAAGTAACTAGGAAAAAAAGAATTTAAAATGCTGTGGAGCTACAGTCAGGATAACACAAGATTTATCAGCTTTAAAAGCATTAAAAGACAGAAAGGCATGGTACATTATATTCCGAAGGGCAAAAGAGCTGGATTTGCACCAAGAATAACTTAACCAGCAAAGCTGAGTATAATCCTGCATGGGGAAAAAAAATGCAGCTTTAATGCATTAAAAGACTTTGAGGTATTTGTGACAAAAAGACCAGAACTGAATAGAAAATTTGACCTACAAGATTTGGGAGAAACATAATAAAGTAAACATTAAATGACAGTTATAAGGGATTTAAGATCAAACTGTTTATTTCTTATATGGGAAAACATTATCTGTAACTCTTAAGAATTTATTTGGGTAGTTGGAAAGAGCATACATCGAAAGACAACTTGGGGTTGAGCTGATTATGATGGGATGATCCAAAAAAATAAAATTGAATAGAGAGAGTTAAAATGGAGCTATTATGTCATATAAACAAGGTATGAATGGAAGAACTACTACAATGGAGGCAGGGGGAGGGGGCAACGTGGGGGGCTGCTAGTACTAGAACCTTATTCTTATTAGATCTGGGTTAAAGAGGGAATAACATATACAACTAGAAGAGAATAAAAGTCATCTTAACTTATGGAGAAATAGGAGGGCAATGGGATAGAATAAGGAAGGGACTGTTAGAAGGGTATACAAATAAAAAAATAGGAGGATAAGAAAGAGGATAAAGGAGGGATTCTTAGAAGGGGTACAGATTAGGGAGACAGCAATTAGAAGTAAATTAAACATCTGAGGAGGGATAGGGTAAAAAGAGGGAGAGAGGGATAAAAGTTGAGAAAAAATAAAACAGAGGGAAAAACACAACTAGTAATTGTAGTTTGGGATATAAATGGGATGAACTCACCCATAAAATAGAAACAAATACCAGAATGGATTAAAAACCAGAATCAAATATGTTGTTTATAAGAAACACATTTTAAAATGAGAGATATACACAGAGTAAAAATGAAGGCCTGGAATAGAATTTATTATGCTTCAGTTGATGTGGAAAAAAAAACAAAAAAAAAACATGGGTACAAATCATGATCTCAGACAAAGTTAAAGCTAAAATAGATTTAATTAAAAAAGATAAACAGAGAAACTACATTATGATAAAAGATACTATAGATAATGAAATAATATCAATACCAAGCATATAGCACTAAATGCTGTACCAGTCATATTTTTAAAGGAAAAGCTAAATGAATTACAGGTGGAAATAGATAGCAAAATTATAATAGTGGCAATTTCAACCCTTCCCTATCAGAACTAGATAAATCTAACCAAAAAATAAATAAGAAAGAAGCCAAGAAGATCAATAGAATCTTAGATAAGATAGATACAATAGATATCTAGAAAGAACTGAATGGGAATAAAAAAGGACATACATTTTTTTTCTCAACAGAATATGCACAAAACTTGACTCTATATTAGGGCATAAAAACTTTATAGTTAAATGCAGAAAAATTAAAATGCATCCTTTTCAGATCACAATGCCATAAAAATTATACTCAATAAGAAACCACAAAAATACATGTTAAAATTAATTGGAGACTAACAGACTAATCTTAAAGAATGAGCAGGTTAAAGAACAAATCATAGGAAGAATAAGTGATTGTATTAAAGAAAATTACAATAATGAGACAACATGCCAAAACCTATAAGGTGCAGCAAACACAGTAATCAGAGGAAAACGCATATGTTTAAATGCATATATCAACAGAGATAGAGCAAACCAATGAATTGGGCATGCAATTTAAAAAATTAGAGAAAGAACAAATTAAAAATACTGTGTTAAACACCAAATTGGGAATTCTGAAAATTAAAAATATGAATGAAACTGAATGAAGGAAAAACCATTGAATTAACAAATAAAACTAGGAATTGGTTTTATGAAAAAAATTAAATTGATATACCATTGGTTAATATATTTTAAAAGGAGAGAAGAAAACCAAATCAATAGTATAAAAAATTAAAAGGGTGAACATACCTCTAATGAAGATGAAATTAAAGCAATTATTAGGAGTTATTTTGCCCAAGTGTATGCCAATAAATTTAGCAATTTAAGTGAAATGGAAGAATACTTACAAAAATATCAACTTCCTGTATGAACAAAAGAGAAAACATAATATCTAAATAAATACATAAATAAATTGAACAGGCCATAAATGAGCTTCCTAAGAAAAAAAGCAACAGGACCAGACAGATTTACAAGAGAATTCTACCAAACATTTAAAATCAACTATTTCCAATATTAAATAAATTATCTGGAATAATAGGCAAAGAAGGAATCCTACCACACTCCTTTTATGAAACAAATATGGTACTGATACTTAAGGAGGAAAAGATAGAGAAAGAAAATTATACACCGATTTCATTAATGAATGTAGATGCAAAAATAAAAAAATACTAGTTAGGAGACTACAACAATATGTCAAAAAAGGTTGTATGCTGTGACCAAGTGGGATTCATACCAGGAATTCAAGGATGGTTTAACATAAGGAAAACTGTTGATTATATCGACAAAATAACAAAAGTAGCAAAAATCATATGATATATCAATATATACAGAAAAAGATTTTGACAAAATATAAGACTCATTCCTATTAAAAAAAAAAAAACAATTGAAAGCATAGGTACAAATAGATTTTTCCTTAAAATGAAAACAAGCATCTGCCCCAAACCATCAGTGCTCATTATTTGTAATAGACAATAAGCTAGAAGCCTTCACAATAAGATCAGGAGTGAAACAAGGATGTCCATTATTATCAATATTATTCATTATTGTCTTAGAAATGCCAGCAATTGCATTAAGAGAAGAAAAAGAAATTGAAGGAGTAAGAATGGGCAATGAGGCCATAAAACTATCTTTTTTTGCAGACAACATGATGATACAGTTGGAAAATCCTAAAGATTCAGCTAAAAAGTTAGTTGAAACAATAATTTTAGCAAAGTAGTAGGATATAAAATAAACCCACATAAATCAGCATTTCTATATGTCACCAACAAAATTCTGCAAGAAGAGATACTTAAGAGATATCCCATTTTAAATAATTATAGATAGTATAAAATACCTGAAAGTATACCTGCCAAGACAAACCAGGAACTACATGAACATAATTTAAAAACCCTTTTATACAAATAAAGTCAGATTTAAATAATTGGAAGAATATTAGTTGTTGATGGGTGGGTAGAGCCAATATAATAAAAATGATGATTCTACCTAATCTGCTTATTCAATGCCATATCAAGTTACCGAAAATATATTCTATTGAATTAGAAAAAAATAATAAAATTCATTTGGAAGAACAAAAGGTCAAGAATATCAAAAGAATTAATGAAAAAAATGTAAAGGAAGGAGGTTTAATAGTACCAGATCTTAAACTATAGTATAAGTAATAATTATTGAAACTATCTAGTACTGTTTAAGAAATAGAAAGGTAGGTCAGTGGAACAGAGTATACAATGCACAGCAGAAACGATGATAGTAACCCTGTGTTTGACAAATGTAAAGATTTAAGTTTTGAGGATAGGAATTCACCATTTGGTTAAAAAAAAATTGTTGGGAAAACTGGAAAGCAGTCTAGCAGAAACTGATTTAGACTAATATCTTATATCATTTCCAAGATAAAGTCAAAATGGATACATAACCTGGATATAAAGAGAGATAATGTAAGTAAATTAGAAGAATGTGGAACATATTACCTATCAAACTTAAACAATTTATTAATAAATAAGAGATAGCATTGTGAGGTATAAAATGAAAAAAAATTTATTTTTTAAAATTAATTTGCTTATTTAGTTTACAACATTCAGTTCCACAATCCCTTGAATTTCAAATTTTCTCTCCCTCTCTTCCCCTTCCCCCCTCCACCATGGCAGCATGCAGTCAAATATAGGATCTACAAATACCTTCACATTAAACATTAGTCAGGTTGTAAAGAAGGATTATAACCAATGGAATGAACAATGGGAAAGAGGAAACTAAACAAAACAAGAAAAAGAAAAAGAGCAAGTAGTTTGCTTCAATCTGCATTCAGACTCTGTAGTTCTTTCTCTGGATGTGGAGATCTCTTTCCATCAGGAGTCTTTTGGAGTTGTCTTATAACCTTACATTGCTGAGAAGAGTCCAGTCTATTAAGGTTAGTCATCACACATACATTGCGTCTGTAACTGTGTACAAATTTCTCCGGGTTCTGTTCTTCTCACTCAACATTAATTTACATAAGTCTCTCCAGGTTATTATGAAGTCTGTCTGCTCCTCATTTCTTTTTTTATTTTTATTTTTTGCTTTTTTTTTTTTTGGAGGGCAGTTGAGGTTAAGTGACTTGCCCAACTGATAAGTGTGTCAAGTGTCTGATGTCAGATTTGAACTCAGGTCCTCCTGATTCCAGGGCCAGTGCTCTATTCACTGTGCCACTTAGACACCCCTGATCCTCATTTCTTATAGCACAATAGTATTCCATCACATTCATATGCCACAACTAAAATGTATAATTTTGATTACATTAAATTTTTAAAAAATTGTACAAATAAAACCAATGTAGCCAAAAGTAGAAGAAAAGCAAAAAACTAGATGGGAAATTTTATAGACAGTTTCTCAGACAAAGGTTTCATATCTTAAATACATAGAGAACTTCATCAAATTTATAAGAATATCAATTGATAAATGGACAAAGGATATGAACAGGCAGTTTTTCAATGAAGAAATCAAAACTATATATGGTCATGTGAAAAAATGCTCTAAATCATTGATTAGAGAAATGCAAATTAAAACAATTTTGAAATTTTATCTCACACCTATCAGATAGGCTAAAATGACAAAAGAGAAAAATGAGAAATATTGGGGGGAATGTAGAAAAATTGGGACACTAATGCACCATTGGTGGAACTGTGAACTAGTCTAACCATTTTGCAGAGCAATCTGGAATTATGCCCAAAGAGTTATTAGACTGCCTATACCTATTGACCCAGTAATATCACTTTTGGATCTGTTTCCCAAGGTGATAAGGGAAAAAGGAAATGAATCTATATGTTCTAAAATGTTTATAGCAGCTCCCTTTGTGGTGGCAAAGAACTGGAAATTGCATCAACTGGGGAATATTTATACAAATTGTGGTAAATGATTGTGATGGAATACATTATATGTATATAAGAAATGAATTGGTTGATTTTAGAAATACATGGAAAGATTTGCATGACGTAATGAAGAGTGAGATGAGCAGAACCAAAGGAATGCTGTATACACTAACAGCAGTATTGTTCTAAGAACAACTGTAGATGACCAAGTCATTTAACATATCATCAATACTCAAATCAGCTGCAAAGGACCTGTGAAAAAAGATGCTATCCACCTCCAGAGAAAAGAACTGATAAATAGAACTATGTATAGTATGGTTTGACACATGTGTGTATGTGTGTGTATACATGTACATACACATATACGTAACTATGTGTACATAGATATAGATTATACACACACATATTTGTGTCAAATGATGACCCTCTGTAGTACAGGGGAGGGAGGGAGAGAAAAAACAAAAATTACACAGCAGAGAGCAAAAGAAAAATCAGGAGGAAACACAGAAAAACAGGGTAGTTTTGAAAATGATGTATAATATCTATTACATGGTTTTTAGAAAATAAACAATATGAAATGGAGATTCATGGCTTCATGTTGAATTCTCTTTTCATGTTGTGTAATGTACATGGAAACCTTTCCTTTTATATTTAAATTCAAAATGAATTTAAAAAGATTTTTTAAAGATTAATTTTTTTCCCTATAGGATGGATTTTTACTCAGATTTGCTGAGTATGTTATTCTTGATTGCAAGTCTGCATTTTTTACCTTCAGAAATTTTATATTTCAAGTGTTTTACTTACAGTGGCAATTTTAAAATGTTGTGTGATTCTGACTCTGGACCTATCATACTTGAATCCTTTCTTTTTACCTACTTGCATAATGTGTTATTTTTGTTTTTGTGTTTTTCCCTTTGACCTGGACACTGGATTTTGGATATAATATTCCTGGAAGTTTCTATTTCAGTATTTTTTTCAAAAGGTGGATTGTTTCCCTTTCCACTGGACTCCGATGACTCTAGAGGAGAGACTGACAACTCTGTGCAATCTGCTTCCCTCAGATCCAACTCATGCACAAATCAAGACATCATGCCCATGATGTCATTGATCCTCTTCAGGAATGAAGGACAAACTACAACAGACAGTCCAGTAAGTTATCTCTACTCTATATGTTTTCTAGGGCAGTTGTTCAGTTGTTTTATACCTTATATTTTCTTCTATTTTTCAGTCTTTTGACTTTGTTTTAATTTTAATTTTTGTCTCATGAAGTCCTATTTGGTTGAATTTCATTTTTGAATTTGATTCTTGGGTAAAATTTTGTACCTCTTGTTCCAAGCTATTAGTTCTCTTTCCAATTCTTTCTTCTGTAGCTCTCAATTGTTTTTCATTTTTCCTCTAGTACTTTCATTTGAATTTTAAAATAATTTTCAAACTTTTGTTTCATTTTTTTTCAGGAATTCTACTTGAACTTGTGTCTCCAAGCTATTTTTTTTTGATGGGGGGAATCTTACTTTTAGATATTTTAGAGCCATTCTCTTTCTTCTAAGATTATATCTTCAGTGTTCCTGTCATCAAAATTGCTCTCATACTGGTATTCTTTTTATTGTTTGTTTGTTTGCTCATTCATCAAACTTACTTTCTTACTTCAGAACTTATAATAGAGTTAGGCTTTGCCTACTTCTAGGGGAAATGTCTAGGTTGAGATTCCTTGCTTTTGGGTCTTTCTGGTGCTCTCTTGGTATTGAGTACTGTGCTATTTCAAGTTCTCAGGGATAGCTTAAGTTTTCAGTGTTTCTTAGGGTAAAGCTTTATCACTGCTCTCCTGATCTGAGCCCAGCAACACACCTGTGGGCTTGCTCATGGTTGAGGCTCTAGTAGACTGTTGCTCCACTCAGCTGCAGTATTCTAGCTGGAAACCTCTGCTGGATCAGATCGACGGAACTGGAGGTTCCCTCTTTTATTTGGAATTCCTTCCTTAGTTATTCCCCTCCAGGCTTCAGACTGGGCTGGGACCTGGAACTGAGATCTCTGCTCTGCTTTTAGAGTCAGAGCCTCATGGCTGATATTTGCTTCTGAACTTGTTCCTACCTCAGTACACACCCTGCTTGGTTGGCTGTTGTCCTTCTATCTTGAAGAGGACCAAAATGACACCACTACGCTAAAGTCAAGTTTCAGTGTGTCCAACTGTGCCTGATCAGACCAATAAGAGCTCGGAATGCTCTACCACTGCTCAGGTACAAATAGTCCAGTAAACATTTGGGGTGAATTCTCCAAATTTGTGCATGCTGAGGTTTTTTTGAGATGTCTCAATTTTGCTTTGCTCATGCAGCTTAGCACCTTCTCTGATGTGGGCAAGCCATGTTTAGCACTTCTGTGCCAGTGTTTCCTGTCACACAATCAATTCCAAAGTTCTCAAGAGAGACCTTGAGAGTGTCTTCGTGTCACTTCTTCTGACTACCAATGTGAACCCTTGCCCTGTGTGAATTCTGCATAAAAGTCTTTTTGAAAAGTGTACATTTTGCATTCTAACAATGTGGCCAGCCCATCGAGTTGTGCTCTCTGAAGTAGAGTTTGAACGCGCAGCAGTTTAATTAAAGAAAGGACCTCAGTGTCTGATATCTTATCTTGTCAGGTGATCTTGAGAATCTTCCTAAGACAACTCAAATGGAAATGATTGAGTTTCCTGGCATAATGCTGGTAGACTGTCCAGGTTTCACAGGCATACAACAATGAGGTCAGCACAACAGTTGTGTAGACCTTCGGTTTGGTAGTCAGTCTAATAACTCTCCTCTCTCACACTCTTCCTTCAGAGCCTCCCAAACTGAGCTAGCTCTGGCAATGCGTGTGTCAATTTCATTACCAATGTGTATATCCCTGGAAAGTACACTACCAAGGTAAGTGAACTTATCCACAGCATTCAAAACTTCCCCATTTGTTGTAACTGCTGGGTCTACGTATGGATGGTGTGGTGGTGGCTGATAGAGCACCTGTGTTTTTCTGCTGTTAATTGTTAGGCCAAAATTAGCACAAGCAGCAGAGAATTGATCCATACTTCATTGCATCTCAGCTTCAGAGGCTGCACTGAGTGCACAATCATCTGCAAACAGAAAAAACACCAACACTCCCTCCACTTTGGTCTTGGCTCGTAGCCTTTTCAAAAAAATTCTTCTTCAGAATTCTTCAGTACACACCCTAGAGACCCTGGAAATGTCACCTTTAAGCATAAGTCCATTCCTCAGTGCACCCTAGATCTATGATCTGGAATTTAGTACTGAGTGACAGAGCTTCCAGTCTAACCTGATTCTTGCACTGTGCACAACATCATTCCCTTTTGTAGTGGTCTGTGACCTCCTCCTCCCTTTTCTTGCTCTGCCTTAAGATTCTTTTAGTTCATGCACTAGAATGCTGCATGCAGCTGTTCACATTTAGATCTTATCCCCTTTGTTTGCAGACCTCTCTATTTCCCTATGCTAAGCTGAGCTCAAAAAAAAAGACTGGCTGGGATTTTTTTCCCTTGGATTTCTTGATCAAGATTCAGTTTGATGATTTTCTTTGTAGAGGAGTTATAGGGGTTGAAGGATGGAAAGCTCAGTTCTATTTCTTTCTGTTACTCTGTCATCTGGGCTACATTTCCCTGGGTCTTTTATTTCAGAGTTCTTTTGTGGCTTTTTCAATTTCTTTTTTTAAGTTTGGGTCATTTAAATTCTCTTTCTTGTTCTGTCTGGGAAATTAATATTTTTAAAAATTAATCTATTTCATTTAAATGGTCAATTTTATTGACATATATTTGGGTGATAAAGTTTCTGATAATTTCCTTTTTTATTTTTTGAATTATATTTTTCTCATATGTCTCATATTCTCATTACAGATACCAGAAATTTATTATATCTAACTTTTCTAAAATTCAGTTAAGGTCCTTCATTTTCTTGACTTATTTTGGGTTAGATTTGTCTAAGTCTGAATGCGGTACACTGAGGTTGTAGCTTTACTATGTCTCCATGTAACTTGTTTGACTTTTCCTTTAAGTATTTACATACAATGCCATTCAGTGGATATGTGTCAACTATTGATATTGATTTGATATCTATGGTAATTTCCTGCATAATGTAGCTACTCTTTTTGTTTGTTTGTTTGTTTTATTGCTTTTTGGAGGGCAATGAGGGTTAAGGACTTGCCCAAGGTCACACAGCTATTAAGTGTTAAGTGTCTGAGGCTGGATTTGAACAAAGGTCCTCCTGACTCCAGAGCCAGTGTTCTATTCACTGCACCACCTTGCTGCCCCTGTAGCTTCCCTTTTTAACTATTTTGTCTATTTTTGCTGAGTTTGAGATTGTGATTGCTAGCCTTGCCTTTTTTTACTTTAGCCTAAACATGGTTGATCTTGCTCTATCCCTTTATTTTAACTACATGTGAATTTTTATGTTTTAAGTGTGTTTGTTGTAATGAACGTTTTGTTGGATTCTGATTTCTTATTAATTTTGCTCTTCTTTTACATTTTATGGGTCATTTAATCCCATTCACATGCACAGTTATGATTATTAATTATAAGATTATTATTTATATGTTTCCTTCAAAATGAGTCTTTTATATTTTTCTTCTTTGCTCCCCACTCATCTTCACAAAGAAGTTGGTGAAAAAAAGTGTGCTCAGCACCAGCATTTGGTGCTTGATACAATCTGCTTCTATTTCCCTGTCCCTCTTCTCTTCCCCTCACTCAGACCCAAATCACAGGTTCTTTCCCTTTCTTTCACTCCTATTAAACATCTTTTCATGATATACCCACCCTCTGAGGTTAAAATTTGTTTTGCTTATAAAAAGTAATCCCTCCCTATATCTTATACTCTACTTTATTTTGACCTTCTCTTTTCTTACCTTCAGATTTCCTCTTGAGTTAAATGTATTTCTATACCAAACTCTGCAAATGTGTGTTCTACCATCTTTTGACCAGTTCAGATTAACATGAGGTTTAATACGCATTCCTCCCAATTCTTTCCCCTTATTGTATAGTCTATAGGCTCAATCTATTACCTCACTCCACAGTCAATGTTATACAACTGTTGCTTGCTTCTGTTCCTGCTCTTTGCCCAGTAAACAACCTTAGGACAGGTCTTAGTTGTACTCCTTACCCTAGTATAAAGCCACAGGTTTAAAAAAAAAACAAACCCCAAAACCAAACATCTTCAGCCCACTCTGGATCCTGTTCCTGCTCCCTGCAAGTACAAAACATTCATCTCATATGATGATATACTTAGAGAATTCTAGAGAATAAAGTAAAAAACTACTTGAAATAATAAACAACTTTAGCAAAGTTGCAAGATATAAAATAAACCCACATAAATCATCAGCATTTCTACATATTACTAACAAAAACCAATAGCAATAGATAGAAAGAGAAATTCTGTTTAAAGTTACTGCAGACATTATAAAATATTTGGGAGTTTACCTGCCAAAACGAACCCAGGAACTATATGAATACAATTACAAAAAATGTTTTATGCAAGTAAAGTCAGATCTAAATAATTGGGAAAACATCAGTTGCTCATGGGTAGACCAAGCTAATAGAATAAAAATGACAATTCTACCTAAATTAATTTATTTATCCAGTGCCATACCAATGAAACTACCAAAAAATTATTTTATAGAGCTAGAAAAAATAGTAGCAAGATTTATCTGGAAGAACAGAAGGTCCAGAATATCAAGGGCATTAATGAAAAGAAATGCTAGGGAAAGTGGCCTAGCCATACCAGATTTTAAACTGTACTACTATAAAGCAGCAATCATCAAAACTACTTGGTACTGGCTAAGAAATAGAGTGGTGGATCACTGGAATAGGTTAGGTACACAAGACACAGTAGTCAATGACTATAGTAACCTACTCTTTGATAAACCCAAAGACCCAGTTTCTGGGAAAAGAACTTACTATTTGACATAAACTTCCGGGAAAACTGGAAAATAGTATGTCAGAAACTGGGCATAGACTAACATCTTACACCATATACCAGAATAAAGTCCAAATGGGTACATGATTTAGATTTAAAGGCTGATACTATAAGCAAGTTAGGAGAGCAAGGAATAGTTTATCTGTCAGATTTATGGAGAACAGAGGAATTTATGACTAAAGAAGAGTTAGAGAACATTATCAGATACAAAGCAAATAATTCTGATTACATTAAATTGAAAAGGTTTTGCACAAAACAACGCCAATACAACCAAGATTAGAAAGGAAGTGAAAAATGGGATTTTACAAACAGTGTCTCTGATAAAGGTCTCATTTCTAAAATATATAGAGAATTTAGTCAACTGTATAAGAATACAAGTCATTTCCCAATTGATAAATGATCAAAGGATATGAACAGGCAGTTTTCAAAGGAAAAAATTAAAACTACCTATAGTCATATAAAAAAAATACTTGAAATCACCATTGATTAGAGAAATGCAAATCAAAATAACTCTTAGGTGCCAAATCATACCTATCAGATTGACTAGCATGACAAGAAAGGAAAATTATAAATGCTGGAGAATATGTGGGAAAATTGGAATGCTAATGCTTATTGGTGGAGTTGTGAATTGACCCAATCATTCTGGAGAGCAATTTGGAACTATGTACAAAGGGCTATAAAAATGAGCATACCCTTTGACCCAGAAATATCACTTCTAGGACTGTATCCCAAAGAGATCATAAAAATGGGAAAATGGGTCTTTATGAAGTATCTGAAATAACTACTGAGTCTCATCGTCTGTCTGAGGAGTAGATAGGGCCCTATGTGACCCTCAGATGAACTAAGAGTCATATGCCCTCCCCTGTAAAAAAAATTCTTAATTCAATCTGTTTCAATTAGGAACCAGTCCAGCTCAGGGTCCTTGTTATAACAGAATAAGAATGTGTAATGTGGCTGAATATTGTTCCCTTAAAACAAAACATTTTTCCTTATAAGGAAATTATTTAAATCATTTCTCCAAGTCTATTTTGGGTTTAGTTTAATATGTGAGAGGGTTCACGTGAAAATAATTTGGATTTTTAAAGTGAAAAAAAGGAGTTTAATAATTAATGTTCTAATTCCTCAATGCATTTAAGAATGTTGAACAAAGTTTTTGATAAAGTGGAGTTTGTCCAGATGACAGCAACCAGGACAGGAAGGGAGTGGAAGGCTGTCATGGAGGATACTTTGAGGAAGAAGGGGATTCTCAGCCTTGAGAAAAGAAGACCTAAGGAAGGAATATCATTGTCTTCCAGTTATTCAGAGGGCTGTCATGTGTGCCAAGAGGGATCACACTTGTACTGCTTGCCGCCCTAGTGAACAATACTAGCACAGTAGATGGAATTGTTGGAGAGGCAAATTTTGCAGGATTATGGTTCATAAGTCATTTGAAGTCATGAGATCATAACATTTGGAGCTTCAAAGTATCTCAGATGTTATTTAACCCACCTTCACTTTACAGATAAAGAAATTAAGTAACTTGTCCAAAATTCCACATAGGTAGCACAAGGAGGAGATGAGATTCAAAATCAAAGCCTCTGACTCCAAATTCTGTATTCTTTCCATCAGAGAGTGTCAGTGTCAGTTCAGTATAAATAAAACTTTCTTTATTATTTGAGTTATCCACAAATGGGATGGGCTGCCTCAAGAGACGAGTGACATCCCCTATCACTCACTGTATTCAGTTGGAAGCTAGATGACCACTTTCAGAAATGTTATGGAGAGTATTCAGATACAAAATCACAGAAGACCAGAATTTCAGAGCAAGAAAGAAACTTAGAGGGCCCACATCTGCACCTGTAGCCAGCCAATCTGTCCCTAGTACCATACACTATTAAAGCATTGAGTTAAAGAAACATGATTGGAATCAATATTGCAACAGGTTTTTTTTAATCCAATGAATATAATAGGAAGAAAGTGAAGAAAATTCCAGAAATTATTTTTTAAAACAAACAGTGTTTAGGGGGCAGCTAAATGGTGCAGTAGATAGAGCATTGGGCCTGGAGTCAGGTGGACCTGAGTTCAAATTTGACCTAAGACACTTGACATTTACTAGCTTTTTGACCCTGGGCAAGTCACTTAATCCCAACTGCCTCACTAAAGAAAAAAAAAAAGATAAGATTTTTACATATAACTAAAGTTGGGGATGAGTTGAGGGATGACAGGGAGAGACAACAAGTCTTTGCACACAGTAGTACTTCATAAATAATTGTTAAAAATACGGAAGGGTGGGGGGCTGAGCCAAGATGGCAGCGTAGGAGCAGCAACATATCGCAGCTCCCACATAGCCACCCCAAAATACCCATAAAATATGACTCTAAACTAATCCTAGAACTCCAAAACGCACACAAATATACTTTCCACTAAAGTCAGCTCGTCTATGAGGAACCATATCAGCACTGGGAACTGAAACCAGCCTGGCCTGAAGCCCTGGCTGAGCCCCGGGGGCAGCTGGACGAGAGGAGCAGACAGAGTCCCGGCTGGAGCTCCAGGTGAGGGGATTGGTGGCACAGCTGCGGCAGTGTTCAGAACTAGGTCAGTGGAGCTTGCGAGGTCGTGGGAGAAAAGCAGTCGGGCCAAAACACCTCCAGGGCTGAGAAGCAAAAGGCAGAGGTTTTGCACCCGCCTCCACATTGCAGCTTCCTCGCACTCGGCCTGCAGACTTGCAGGGGGACCAAGCGATCGTAAGAGGCCAAATGCTTTCGTGTTGAGCGGCCTGGATCCAGATCACAGTCTTAGGCTTTGGTCTTGTGGGTCTTCTTTACCCAGTGAGCCGGAAGTGGGGGAGGGACCCAGCACCTTCCTGAGAGCTACGGCAGCTGGGAGGACCCCAGCGATTTGGGACAGAGCTTTCCCTTCTGGAAGCAGAGCCCCACAGAGATTAAAAAAAATCATGGACTGACCAACCATGAGTAAAATTAAGCATAAAAAGAAAAGTAAGAACAGCAACCAAACCCTAGATTCCTTCTTTGGGGAAAAGAAAGATCATGGCAGAGAGAGGGAGGAGGAGAGTGCAGCCAGAGCTCCCCCACCAGGGGCTTCCAATAAACATGAAGAATGCCTTAAAGCTAGAGATGAGCTGAAGAAGGATTTTTAAAACCAAAAAAGAGAAGTGGAAGAAAAATTGGGAAGAGAAATAAGAACGTTACAAGAAAATCACGAAAAGAGAGTCAGCAATCAGACTGAAGAAATTAACACCCTAAAAAATAGATTAACTCAAATGACAAAAGAGGCCCAAAAAGCCAATGAGGAGAAGAATGCCTTAAAAAGTTGCCTTTGCCAGATGGAGAAAGACTCTCAAAAGCACTCTGAAGAGAATAATTCCGTCAAAATTAGAGTGGAGCAAATGAAAGCAAATGACTTCATGAGAAATCAAGATACTATCAAACAGATCCAAACCAATGAAAAAATAGAGGGCAATGTGAAATATCTCCTTGAAAAAACCACTGACCTGGAAAACAGATCCAGGAGAGACAACTTAAAAATTATTGGACTACCAGAAAGTCATGATC
>JAQQSV010003022.1:0-18584 GCA_028646515.1 Pseudochirops corinnae | reverse complement strand
TTTGACCACATGTGCCAACTTCATCACTACTGGGTTGGCTTTGACTTTCTGGTTTTGGGACTCAGTCTTCTGGTATTTAAATGAATGCACTATCTATATTTCTTATGTAGAGAGCCTGTTCCATTTTGTGATTAATAACTATATCAGCATATTTATAGTTACTGTAGGCATTGTGAATACTGCATTGCTGATACACATACTGATCACAATTTTCCTGTCTCAGCAGATTTTGAGATTACAAAGTGAATCAAAATGCAGGGGTTGCTACAGATGGAAGGGGTAGGAACTAGGCTGGAGGTGAGGGCATTCAAAGGCATTTAGATTTCGAATGAAGGACATGAAAACTTGAGTTTTCTTTTGGACTATGGACTCACTCCAGTGTTGCAGAAGTAGGTTTTGGAGACCAAGGAATATAAGAAGAGTGGGCAGAAGAAAGATGTATCCTCTGCTAACCTGATTTCAGTTCTGGCAAAGACAAAAGTTCCTTGGAAACAGAAGTGGTGCCTCTGACAAGTGAAGATTACAACTAAGTGAATTGCTTTCAACCAATGAACAAACATTTATTAAGCATCTCCTGTGTACAAGCACTGTGGAAGCTGCTGGGGATACAAAGAAAAAAGCTAAAACATTACCCACCAACAAGGAACTTACATTCTAATAGGGAGACAATAGAAATATACATACAGGTATTTGATGCACATACAAAGAAGAAGCAAAGTAATCTTAGAGGGGGTTGGGAATGAAGATCAGGGAAGACTACCTATAGAGCTGTCCTTTGAGCTGAGTATCTCCCAAGTTTGCTTCAATACTCAACTCAAAGGTCAGCTCTGCCAGGCTGTGCTAATCACTAGAGATACAGAGAAAGGCATAAGACAGTGCCTCCCCTCAAGGATTTCACAGTCTGATGGTGGAAGACAACACACAAAAAGGGAAAATGGGGGTAGAGGGTGGGAGGGGAGGAAGGGTATCTGACAAAGCAGGTATGATGAAGACCTGCAACCAGGGTGGGAAATAATCTGAGGAGGGGTGAGTAGCTTGCTGAATCATGAGTTTCTGGAAATCATGAAGTCCAGAAGAGCACCCAGGAGGGAAATTATGAGGTGAATTCCCTGGGTGCCTTCCTCAAAATGGAAAGTCTGGCAGGAGCTCCCAGATTTCCATCTCCCACAAGACGTATGATCTCCAACCAAAGGGAAGGAGGTACCCCAGGGGAAGGGGGTGCTGAGTATATGTGAGTTTCAGAATTGATTTTATCTTTGCTTTTTTTGTTTTTTGGAGGGGGGAAGGCAGGGCAATTGGGGTTAAGTGACTTGCCCAAGGTCACACAGCTAGTGAGTGTTAAGTGTCTGTGGCTGGATTTGACAGAGTTGATTTTATCTTGCAGAATAATGAATTCCTGGGGATCATGACATCTAGGAGAGCAGCTGGGTGGGAAATGATAATTCTAAGAAGTGGACATGAAAGGAATAGCAAGTTGAGCACAGTAGATTTGCAGTTTCATAGTCAATCATCTTTTTTAAAAAATGTACTATGTTTTGGAAATGCTTGTTTTATTCTGTAAATTAAAAATTAAAAAACAAAAAAATAAAGCAGTTCAGGCATAGGGATCAGCCAGTGCAGAGACACAGAAAGATTCTCATTTGTCATTAATGACAAAAGGAATATAACTCTATTGGAGGGAGCATGACCACACCAGGACAGATGATTCAGAAGGAATCCAGCTGTCAATCATCACATTTTAAAATCATTCACATTTAAAAAAATAACATATTACATCTTAACACTGTATGGAGAAATACAGGGATTTGTAGTATTCCTCAGAAAGAGAAGCCAAGAAATAATCCTATATCCATATTACTGCAGTGCATTATTAAATGGTGGCAAACCACCTACAGATTCATCTGCATTCTGGAATGGTTCCAATCTGGGGTTGAACCTTGGGTGGTCTGTCTGAGGTGAGAACCTCAGTTTGTCTGGTGATCAATCTCTGCCCCTTATTGGCATCTTTGCCTGTGGGGCTCACAAACAAATGCCTATGTTTTAAGAAAAACTTGAATTCTGTCCAAGACTGTGAAAGGAAATCTTCTTTTCCTTCTAGGAGTTAGCCGCCCAGGCAAGTTTTAATGCCTGGAGATTTTAGTTTAGTTTGGTTTTCCTTTTCTGAAAGATAAGTTGGCACATTCACCTTGAAGGAAGTAGATCCTTGTAATGATGCTCACCCTTTCTGTGACCCTTGTCAGGGGTTATTTCATTGTCTTTGCTGTGAAAGGATTCATAATAAGGAGGGCCAAATGCCTAGGAAAGGGACCCTGAGGGAACTTTAATAAAGACCCCAAAGAGCTGATGTCTGCTCCAGAGCTAGCCTTATGGTAAGGGACATTTCCTCCCTCTGATCTGTGGATAAGAAAACAGAGAATCCTGAGAGGAGACAGCTTGATTCTTGTTGCTGTATTCTTCTGGTGAAGGTTGATGCTTATAATTGCTGTTCAGATTATCTGGATTCAAATCCCAGCACCATCATTTGCTTCTTGAATGATGCTAGGTAAGCTAAATAACCTCTCTAGGGTTAAGTTTTCCGATCTATAAAATGGGTGGTTTGAGGGGAAGATTGAATTAGATGACCTCTGCACTTTCCCGTTCTAAAGTTATGAACCTATGATTCTGAAGTGATAGGTTAACTTATTCCTGAAGGGGAAACATTTCCATTTTGAATTTTTCACGTCTTTAAGTTAGATGTGCTGAATAACCTGGGCCAATGGGCTCTAAGCAAAAGCTTGAAAGAGATAAAAATTGCTTATGATGTCACTCCTTTTTCCTTGTGTACCTTTTACCTCATTTCAGGGCTTCACTTCAAGTGCAGGCCTCTCATGATCTGGTATAGGGTCACAGACTTAGCATCATAAAAATATTTCTCTCACCTCAGGAGACCATTGTGATGAGATACATTAACTCACACTAAGGTGCTAGTTAAGGAAAACAACACAATGCACTCCTCATTTCAGGAATATTTGAAAATTAAAAAAGGAATTTCTGGTGACTCAATGATCTGAAACCAAAGGAATGAATTCTAATGATAGAATTTCACATGTAGTGTCACATAAGTAAGAAGGGAAATTAGGAAAGTAACAGGTTCTTCTTAAAGCCTCAAAATATATTGTATAGTGACTGTCTCTTTCACCTACCTCTAAGGCTGGCCCTATGAAGATCTTTAAGTAATTGCTAGCGTGAATCCAAAAGACTGCCATCGTTTATGACATTTCAAACTTATAAGGAACCTTAGAGCATTAGAACTAACTTAGTGACCCCACTTTTGTAGATGAAGAAATTGTAGGCCAGAGAGGAGACATAATTTCCACAAGGTCACATAGCAAATTGGCAGTTCATCTGGGACTGAAAACCACATCTCCTGGCCGTGCCACAAGTCTCTATATCAAATACATCTGTTGTTTTGCCGCAATGTGTTGGAAGGCGATCTTTCATTTAAATAAATTTTTGTTTAAGTTTTTTATATCATCATAGTATTATTATTTCAGTATCCCTCCCCCTTTCAGAGAATCATCCCATATAACAAATAGTATTTTTAAGACAAAAAAAGGAAAAGAGAAAAATGTGCATAACCATTAAATGTAAAAGTCTAAACATTTGTACAATATGTACCACTTGTAGTCCTCTCACCTCTATGAAGGGGTGGGTTGGGGCATCTTCTCATATCTCTGCTTTTAAATAATACCTGATCTTTATAATTTTTCTATATGCACTTTTCTTTTTTTTGGTGAATGTGTGTCATATATGTTGTTGTAGACATTATGTATATTTGTCCTCTTGGCTCTGTTCACTGCAGAATACAACAGGCATTTCCATAATATATTACAATAAAAAAGATGATTGTGAAACTGCAAATCTACTGTGCTCAACTTGCTATTCCTTTCATGTCCACTTCTTAGAATTATCATTTCCCACCCAGCTGCCCTCCTAGATGTCATGATCCATGCTTCTCTGGAGTTATTCATCACCTCCATCATTTCTTACAATGCAGTAATATTCCATTACATTTATATACCATAGTTTGTTGAGCCTTCCCCCAGACAATGGGCACATACTTGGCTTCTAATTCTTTACCATCACAGAAATTCCTGCTATACATATTTTGGTGAATTTGGGGACTTTTTCTTATCTATGGCTTCTTTGAGATAAAAGTCCTATAAGGAAATATCTGGGTCAAAGGAAATGAACACTTTAATAACTTTGTTTGCACAATTCTATATTGTTTCCAAAGTAGTTGTACTGATTTACAATTCCATCAACACTGCCCCAGTGCAACTATCTTCCCATAACCCTTCCACCATTGACTGTTGCTGTTTTTTGTCATCTTTGTCAATCGACAAAGTGTGTGAGTTGAAACCTTGGGGTTGTTTCGATCCACATTTCTCTTACTACATCATTTTTAGTGTATTCCTTCCTGTGGTTGTGAATATTTTGTATTTCTTCTTTAGAGAACTGTTTTTTGTTTTTGTTTTTGTTTTTTGGTATCCTGTAGCAGCAAGCACCCTGGCATATCCAGGATAGCTGCTAGCACAGGTTCTTAGATCTGCTTTTTTAAAGGAAAGCAACTCAAAAAGGATTAACATTTAATCACATATATCACTTACCTTGTTCAGGAGGAAAAGTCAGCACCCTGAACTTCAGAGAATACAAACATAAGTTACAAGCAGACCAAAAAATACAAACAGAAAATAAGGCAATTCAACAGACAGGGCTTCTAGCTATCTGACCATCACATACGTACAGTTAGGTACCAGAGAGAGAAGCACCAACATTTGGGTTTTCAGAGCTAGGGCGGGTGTGGGGGGGGGGGGGAGGGTGTGTGTGGGGGTGTTCAGTGGCTGCCCAGAGTCTCATCTGGCCAAATCACACAACTCTTCCCAAAGTGAGACCCAAAGCAAAACCTTGCCTCTGAAGTATGTATAACCCTCTCCAGGGTGAGAGACATCACAAGCCTTGTGACCTACTTGACTACAAAGTAACAAAAGTTGTGCCTTCCTAAAAAACAAGCCTGCCTCAAAGCCAGCTACTCCTGTGGGCTCTGCTCTGCCCTTCAGCAAACTCTTCTACCACAGGCTCCATGTGACCACATTCAGCCTATTAGGGGGCAGAGTGTATTTTCATATCAGGGAAGGTCTTCAAATTCAATATAGGCTTATTAAGGGGCAGGGGGAAGATCTTCAAATTCTTATTACCATTACATATCCTTTGGCCACTTTTCCATTGTATCTATTGATACAATTTTTTTTCCCTTTTGACTGCTTCATTTCTTATCCTAGTTATGCTAATTTTGGCAATGCAGAAGCTTTTCAGTTTCATGTAATTAAAGTTATCTATTTTATCTTTTGTAATTTTCTCTATTTCTTGTTTATTTAAAACTCTCTCTCCTACTTATAGCTATGAGAAGTATATGTGATGTACTTCTCTTCCAATATTTTCATAACATGATCTTTTATATTAAGGTTGTATTAACATTTCTATTTAAGAACGTATTATGGAACTTGGTATAGGGTGTTGGTCTGGGCCCAATTTCTCCCAGTTTTCCAGTTTTCTTAGCAGCTTTTATCAAATAGGTAGTTCTTTCCCAGATAATTTATGTTTTCTGCTTTATCAAACACTGAGTTATTGAGCACCATTGTTTCTGATTCTTCCTTGTCTAGCCTGTTTCATTGATCTATGTCTCTATTTTTTTAACCAATACCAGCTGGTTTTGATGACTGCTGCTTTGTAAGGCAATCATAATTTTAAACTTGCTCTAGCATTGCATCTGCCACTGCCAAAATATTTTACAGATATTTAAAGTAAAGATAATTTAAAAATATAGGTTTTTGAGAATTCATGTAGTCTAAGAAGAGCCTGGTGAGACACACTGTACTAGCTAACAGGTGATACTAAGTAGAAATAGACATTACCACCATCATTATTTTTAATGATACTTTGAATTGAAACAGCACCTTTCTTAGGAGCTGTCAGAATATCTGGCATGTAATTCAGTATCTGACAACATTTTGTTGATGACAGGGGGTGGGGGGGCATATGTAGTTGAAGAAATTGCAGTACTAACTATTCCCTACATCATCCCTGTCTTGTATTATAGGTCATGCTGCAATGATTTCACTTCAGTCTTCTTTTCTCTTCCCAGTTCTCCAGTAGTCTTGTAGAAATAGTAAATGGAGGCTGATATTTCCTTCCTCCTCCACCAGGCACTGCCATCATTATCATTATAATGATTGAAAAGGGATACATTAGACTTGGTTTTCTCTCCCCTCTTGCTGCCTTTTTCTATCTCTTTCTCTTCTTTTCTTCCTTCCTTTGTTCCTTCCTTCATTCCTTCCTTTGTTCCTTCGTTCCTTGCTTGCTTCCTTCCTTCCTTGCTTACTTCTTTCCTTCCTTTCTTCCTTCCTTCCTTCCTTCCTTCCTTCCTTCCTTCCTTCCTTCCTATCTCTCTTTCTCTCTCCCTCTCTCTCTCCACCTTCTCTCCCCTCCCCTTCACTCCCTCTCTCCCATATTCCTTCTCCCATTTACCTTGGGTAACTTATATTATATCTTCCCCAGAAGCCATTCAGTTTGATTCTGGGACTTGATGCAAGTCAAATATTTAGAGTGAGGGAAGCCTAGAGGCATCTGTAGAGAAAGACTCTTTGGAAACAGAGAAGGAAATACCATTACAACCACCGTGATGAATAGAATAGACAAGAATAGAAAACTAAGAAGTGTGTTGTAGGGAAAAGAATACTGGATTTTGAATTAGAAGATCTAGATTAGAGTTCTGGTTCTGAAATTTAGTAACTGTGTGACTTCTGTAATACTTGCCTCACAGTATTGTCATGAGGAAAGAAGTTTGTCATTATCATTGCTCTAAGACATGAGAAGCAGCACAAATAATGAACAGATAGCTGACTTGAGAGTTCTAAAGACCTGAGTTCAAGATCTGATAATTTTGGCAGAGACCCTGGGCAAATCATTAACCTCTCTGTACTCTAGGTAACTCTGTTAATATTATAGACAAATTCCCCAGGAGGGAAATAATCCAGGACAGTTGTGAATTTCATCCTTCTATCTGTAACTTTCCCTGACTGTATAGGTATATAGATTGTAAGAGGTAGAAGAGATCTTAGAAACCATTTAGTCTAAACCCTTTGTTTTACAAATGAGGAAACTGAGGACCAAAGAGGTAAAGGGATTTGCTTAAGGTCACACAGCCTATTAGTGACAAAATATGGACTAGAACCCATATTTACTGGCTTCTACTCCAGTCCTATTGCCACTACACTGTCTTGAGACCCTAATGATTAGAAGACTATGTATTATATTGATATAAAAAAACTTTTAAAAAATAAAAATTTCCAATAGGTTCAGTAGGTCATATATAAAGAATTTATGAAAAGGTATGGACAATAATATATGTTGATTGATTTGCTGATTGGAAAATTATACAAGATAGAAAGGCATACTTAGAATGCCATTTGCACCACTGGAGTAAGTACTCACATTGATGGGAGCCTGGATTCATTGAAATATTTTGCATAGTAGCTCAGATCCAGGTACTGGCACTTTGAGGGACCAATCAATGGCTACCAAGTAGAAATCACCTATGAAGTCTCCAAGTTATACTTGTCACACTTTCATTAGTGTGAAGGAGTCTAACAATCATGATGGCTTCTTCTGCAATATTAGACAGTGCTGGAGGATAATCACAACTTTGGTACCTACTTAACTCTTCCAGCTACAATAAGCAGTTGCCATACTGTATGGATTTAATTCCTCAAACACTATTGCTTTGTGAGTTTTGTGGTTCCTCTAGAAAAAAAAAGAGCTGGACGGTTATCAGATACTAGATGATGGCACTATACTTTCAATGTAGGATAGGTTCTGGACAATCTGGACTCATTTATTTTCCTTCTTGCTTGCCAAGGTAGTTGTCTTTCCCTCTAAACCTACTCTTCCTCTGAACTTCCTGGCTAGGATTTTTTTTTCATTTTCTGTTAGTCTCTGCCCACATTTGTTGAATAGTTGACCTTCTCTGTTCATTAGTCTTCTGATATTTTCTTCTCAACTTTTCTCTAGACCAGTGGTTCTCAACCTTCCTAATGCTGCGACTCTTTAATACAGTTCCTCATGTTGTGGTGACCCTCAACCATAAAATTATTTTTGTTGTTACTTCATAACTGTAATTTTGCTACTGTTATGAATCTATCTGATATGCAGGATGTGTTTTCATTATTACAAATTGAACATAACCCACAGGTTGAGAACTGCAGCTCTAGACTTTGGTTTGAAGGCTGCCTCCTTACTCTGCAAAACCAGATTGTGCTGGCTGCTCTAAAAATTTCATTAAATTCAAATGCAAATTCAAGTTTAACTTTTAAAAATTTCCTACTGGATGTAGTGTACAATACTCCATGAAAGTTATAAAGTTTAAATTTAAAAAAATTCTCTGCTATTTATGAAGCTCGCAGTCTCCTACAGGGATGTGACACATACATTGATAATTGCATTCTAAAAATAAGTGCTATGTGAGGTCCTAGGAGTCCAAGGAGAAATGTCATTAGCAACCAAGGGTGTTAGCAAAGGCTTAATAGAGGAGGGGTCATGCAAATTAAATTTTCATGTGTACAAATTCAACAAATGAAGAAGGAGGGTGAAAATTCCATAGGGAACAACATGAGCAAAGATGTGGGAGCAGGACAATTCAGGGCACAGGGTGAGCTACCCATTTTGTCTCTGGGACTTAGAGTGGTATGTAGCTGGAAGTAGCATGCTCTAAAGTTGAACAGGCAGAGTAGTGTTGAATTGTGAAGGGTCTTGAATATCATCCAAAAGGTTTGAACTGCACTTAGGAGGTAGGAAGAAACTCTTGAACATCTTTGAGCAAAAGAGTGATATGATCAGATCTACAATTAAGCTGCATGGATAATGAATAGTTGACCCATCAAAGGGATATTGCTCTAGCTGATGGATGAAGGATGGATGGGAGGGGCAAAGAGTGGAAGTGGGAACAGTTGTTGGGGGCTATTGCATAGATCCTGTGGTTTGTAATGAGGGAGAAGGAAGATACAAAAACATTTTTGAATAGATGATTTTGAACGCAGGATTTTGGGTGAAAAGTAATGTTTTTGACAGATAATGAAGTTCAGAAGACTAGATTTAGAGAGAAAGGTAAGAACTTTGGTTTGAGACATGTTGAGTCTGAGGGATAGAGAGCATCAAGAGATGTTCTGTTTCAAGGCCACTTGGTACAAGGAGTCAAGCTTTTCAGCACAGAGGAGATTATTTATGGGTTTACAGTGTTTGGTCATCTTTACTGTAGCTATTTTTTCTCATGAGCTGCAGAGCTCATGACAAGATGATATTATACCTCAGGAGTTCAAGGATGCCTCCATTGTCCATCTCTGTAAAGGAAAAAGAAACAAGTTGTCTTGGACAATCACAAAGGGGGTATCTGTCTTAGTCATTGTTAGCAAGATTCTTGCCAGCGTCCTCCTTAATAGGTCAATCCTTCACCTGGAAGATGGTCATCTACCCCAGAGCCAGTGTGGCTTTAGAAAGATCTGAGGAACGGTCAATATGGTCTTTGCTGCCCAACAACTCCAGGAGAAAAGCCAGGAGCAGAACAAAGGTCTGCACATAATGTTCGTCAATGTGACCAAGACCATCGATGCCTTCAGGGCTGAAGGAAGATCATGGTGAAATTTGGTTGCCTGGAGAAATTCATCAATATTGTATGCCAGTTTCATGATGACATGTCTGCATGAGTTCTGGATAATGGACGATGCTGTACTTTCCCAAACGTGTGCTTGGTTTCATGCTTTGTAGTATGGTATTTTTGCTGTTGTTTGTCAGACATTCTTCAACATGGATAAAAATAGCAACAATGACAGCTGCCACACTGATGGTAAAAAGTATTTAACTTGAAAAGGGTGCAAACCAAGAATAAAGTGGAGGGAGAATTGGTGTGTAACTTTTTGTTTGCAGATGATTGTACACTCAATACACTTTCTGAGACTGAAGTGCAACAGAGTATAGACCAATTCTCTGTTGCTTCAGCTAATTTTGAACAAGGAAACAGGTTCTACACAAGCCAGCATTGCATGATCCATACATGGAACGATTAGTAACAGCAAATGGAGAGACTTTGAATGCTGTGGATAAGTATACTTACCTTAGCAATATACTTCCCAGAGATGTACATATAGAGGATGAGGCTGATGTACACATTGCCAGAGCAGGTTCACTGTTTGGGAGGATCCAAAGGAAAGTGTGGAAGAGAAGAGATATTGGCTTGCCTACCAAGCTGGAGGTCTACAGAGCCATTATTTTGACCTCATTGTTGTATGCCTATGAAACCTGTATAGTCTTCTAGCTCCATGCCAGGAAATTGAATCACTTCCATTTGAATTGCCTTAGAAGATTCTAAAGATCAACTAGCAAGATAAGGTATTGGACACTGAGGTCCTTTCTCAAGCTGAGCTGCCAAGCATTCAAACTCTATTGTGGAGAGCATAACTCTGATGGGCTGCCCATGTCATTTGAATGTCAAATGTACATTTGCCTAAAAGACTATTTTACAAAGAACTCATGTAAGGAAAGTGCTCAGACAGAGGTCAGAAGACATAACACAAAGAAACTTTAAAGGTCTCTCTGAAGAATTTTGGAATTGTGAGACATGGGAGACACTGGCACAGGACTATTCATCATGGTGTGCCTGCATCAAAGAAGGCACCATGCTCCATGAATGAAGCTGAACTGTAGTAGCTCAAAAGAAATGTGAGATGTGCAAATTTAGAGACATTTTTATTCCAAATGTTCATACGGACTATTTGTACCCAACCTTTGGTGAAGCCTTCCTAGCTCGTATTGGTCTGATCAGCCACAGTTGGGTATGCTATACGTTGACCCCAAAATTGTGATGTCATTTTGGTCTTCTTTGAGTATGAAGGACAATAACTATCAGCTAAAACTGGCACATTGAATATAGAGGGCCCAATCTCAGTAATGAAAGTTGGAACACATTTTTTTGAATAACAGTCTGTTTTTGTTTCCCACAAGTTTTCCTCTTACTCTGTAACTTGGAGTATTCCATCTAGTGTCTCAAAAGGACTCCCTTTTTGTGAAAAATAGAATTTATCTAAAAGTTAGACTACCTCAGGAAAGAAGGAGTCCCATAATCCTACTGCAGTGGTATCTCTATAAGACAAAACGTGAGACAACACGTGTGGACAAACAGTTCAACTTGTTGTTGGATTTTTTTTTATTGCATATTTTGGCATATTATATACCTTCAAGACCCAGAACACTTAAATAATTGTAGCACTAAATAAGGGGCTGATTCTTAATCAGGAGTTTGTAAGTTTTTTTCTTTGGTTTTTATTATTTTGAAAACTATATATCAGTGAAATTTGTTTCCTTTGTAATCCTGTACATTTTATTTTGTGCATATTTTGAGAAGGGGGGCAATGGATTTCACCAGAATACCAGAGGGATCCACAAGACAAAAAAGGTTAAGAACATTTATTCTAGCAGATTATATAGATGAAGGGGATCTCAGAGGTAATCTAATTCAACCTTCTTCTGCAGTAGACAAAATGGAAGCCTAGAGAAATCATGCAACTTACCAAATATCACAGAGATAACATATGTTAGAGGCAGGACTTAAACCTAAATCCAAGGTCTCTAACTCCAGTGTCATTGCTCTTTTCATTGTATCAAAAGTCAATTTTTTTCCCTCTAGATTTTTCCTGAGAAGTGGAAGTGGTAGAGGTAAGAGACATTGAGAATAGGAATAGTGCTATTTTTTTCTTTAGAAGGTCAGAATTCAGCAATAACCTAATTTTAAGAGAATGAGAAAAGATGTGAAAAGGTGCCTCCAATATATTTTTGCCAAAATCCCTCCCCTCCTCTCTATATCTCTTTTCCCCCCTCTTTCTCCCTTCTCTCTTCCCCTTTCCCTTTTTTCTTTTCTCATCCTTTCCCCCTTTCTATACATATACCTCTATCTATCTATTTATCTATCTATCTATCTATCTATCTATCTATCTATCTATCTATCTACCTATCTACCTATCTAGAAAAGTTCTCACTGGATGAGAACAAAGTTTTCCAGGGCTCTCCTGGGGAGATGTTTTGATGCCCACCTCCCTGTTTCCCTCTTAAACAATCTTTTAGAATCTTTCCCTTGTGCGGAAATACCTTTGATTCACACTTGGCCTCTCACTGAATTGGAAAAGTTGGTTCCATTCTCTTAGCAGGTAAAATAGTCTTAAAGCCTTTCATGGTTTTGTCAGCAATGAAAAGCATTGCATCTGTTCCAAGCTAAGCGAGGCCAATCTTTTACTGTTTTCAAGTGGGTCTTTCCTCCCCCTTTCCCTCTCCTATTAAGGGCCCAGTCACAATGCTGCTCTAATCAGCTTCATTGATTTAAAGCTCATTTGCACTTGGCTTCCAGGCGAAGGTCTGGAGCTCAAGTTGAAAACCTTTAAATCAGAAGTCAGAATGAAAAGCCGTAGGTAGATCATATTGTCTGTCTGCTGTGCAGAAGAATGACAGCTTCGGAGCCCTGCAAATTAACTAGAGGAATAAAAGGCCCAGAGCCGGGTTTTATCCTGCGTTCATGTAACCTCTGCTCAGCGAGCTCTACAGCCCAGCCAGCTACAATCCTGCTTCATCATGTAAATTGATGAAGCTGCCGGAATATATTGTGTTGTGATGTTTTCTAGCAGTCACATTCTGCTTAGTTTCATTTGGATTTTCACCTAATTGCCAAACTGATTCCCATCTGTAATAACTTTTAACATTTATTTTTCCCAAAGGGAAAAATTGTCTTGTCTGTATTCTGCAATTAAGAAGGTGATGAAATATTCAGGGTATGCCTCCACTCTGACTAAATTCTTTTGTTAACTTTATCAGATAAACTATAAAATATTAACCAGGCTTCCTGTCTGAGCATGTGCAGGCAGTATAATGTTTGCCAGGCATACTTTTTTTAATACTCATTTAATTTAAAAAATTGAATTAACTATTAAATGGATCAGTCTTTCTTCCCTTCTCAAAATCAGTCACAAGCATTCATACTGCTGGCTGCATGGCAGGGGAAGGGTGAGGGGAAGAGGTGGAGGGTCTTTGTAGCTACTTATGTAAGTGGAGCTGTATATCAAATGAATCCTGTTTCTTCCAAAGTGAACACCCTTAGATCAAATTAAGTAGAAATAATGCTGAATTTTGCTGACCACCAATGTACATTAGCATTGCTTTCCTTGATACAGTATTTCTTTATTCTTTCTCAGATGCAATCCTTATATGGTTTGGTGATAAATCTTAGGTTGTTGTCTGAAACATGCAGTGATTAATTGACTTGTCCAGAGTCAAACAGCTAATTTTCAGACACCACTTGAACCCAGATCCATTTAACTTCAAGGTCAGTCCTTTGTCCCCTGTGCTCACTTCTTTTACATAGTTTTCTGTAACATTTATAAAAACCAAACTAAATTTTACCCTGCTCCACCCTGTGGCCCATATAACTCATATTATGTATCCATAACCACAGAGTCTTTGCCAAAATTAAAGACTAATTGTCAAGAATTCCCTCAGTTCAATTTGTCCCAACATGTACTTTGAACTGAATCAAGGTGAAAATGTAAGCTTGGTTTAAAGCACACTTCAATTGACAAATGTGGAAGAACAGCCAATGATAAGACTTAGAAATATCAGGCTTGCTCTTGATGAAATAGAGAATTAAATTCATATATCTAGCCAGCTGAGTGCAGAATGCAGAAGGAAGACTTCAAGAGCTGAAGTGTCTGCATTAGGCAGGCAAAGGATTCATTGGATGGTAATTTGTATCTCAGTGATAAATCTGTAGAGGACATATGATGGTGTGGGTCACTATACTGATACAGCTTCAACTCTGTTGGTTAAGTTGACAAATTTAAATTGGTTAGTTTGATCCATTGAGTAGAGGTCATTATAATTCGTGTTACCCGTTGGCTAAAGGCTGTAATTTTTTATTATTATTAATGTTGTTCTTAATTATGACAAGCTGCTATTGATTATTCACAGTGGCTATTTGTACTGAGTATTGATATATCTCAACAAGGGATTCAATATATTCTATCTACCAACTGGGTGAGGATAATTGAAGAATTATGAAATGGGAGAAACTATGCTAAAAAGCCATACTTGCCTCCAGTTGTACATCTACTAGTCTTGTATATCTACTAATCTTGTACTATTACATCTACTTGTCTTGTATTTTTTCACCTTTTTAGTTACTTAGAATGTATGTGTTTATCTTCAAAAGGTATTAACTAGTTGTGGGCATACAGTCTGTTTTTGTTTGCATAAAGTAGTCTATGTGTTTCTCTCCAAGCTTTTGGAACAAAAACTCATTTGACAAAAACTGCTGGGAAAACTGGAAAACAGTATGACAGAAAGTAGATATAGATGAACATCTCACATCATATAGCAGGAAAAAGTCTACGTGATTTACACATGAAGAGTGATACAATAAACAAATTAAGGAAGCATGCAATAGTTTATCTGCCAGGTTTATAGATAAGGGAAGAAATTAGGACCAAGGAAGACATAGAAAACATTACAAAATATAAAATAGATCATTTTGATTGTGAAAATTGAAAAGCTTTTGCATGAACAAAACCAATGCAACCAAAATTATAAGGAAAGTAGAAAATTGTGGGGAGGAAATTTTGCAGCAAGTTTTCCTTATAAAGGCCTCATTTCTCAAATATATAGAGAATGGAGTCAAATTAATAAAAATATGTCATTCCCCAATTGATAAATGGTCAAAGGATATGAACATACAGTCTTCAGAAAAAGAAATCAAAGCTATCTGTAGTCATATGAAGAAAAACTCCCTAAATCACTATTGATCAGAGAAATACAAATTAAAACAATTCTGAGGTACCACTTCACATCTATCAGATTGGCTAATATGACAAAAATGGAAAATGTTTGATGTTTTGGGGTATGTGGGAAAACTGGGACACTAATGATCTGTTGGTGAAGTTGTGAATTGATCCAACCATTCTGGAAAGCAATTTGGAACTATGCCCAGAGGGCCATAAAACTGTATATACCCCTTGATTCACCAATACCACTGCTAGGTCTCTATCCCAAAGACATCAAAAAAAGGGTAAAAGGACCTATTTGTACAAAGTTATTTATAGCAACTCTTTTTTTGGTGGCTAAGAATTAGAATTAAAGACTTGCCCATCAATTGGGGAATGACTAAATAAGCTGTAGTTTATGATTGTAATGGAATATTATTATGATAAAAGAAATGACAAATATGATGATTTCAGAATATCTGGAAAGATTTACATGAACTGATGCATAGTGAAGTGAAGAGAACCAGGAGAACATTGTACACGTAATAGTAATATTGTTTGATGAAGAACTGTGAATGACTTTGCTATTCTTGACAATAGAGTGATCCAAGATAATCCCAAAGAACTAATGATGCATCATACTATCCACCTCCAGAGAAAGAACTAGTATTGATTGAATACAGACTAAAGCATGCTATTTTACACTTTCTTTATTTTATTTCCTTTTTTTATTCGAGTCATCTTATACAAAATGACTAATATGGAAATCTTTTATGTATTTGCACCTGTATATCTGATTAGTTACCATCTCCTGTAGAAGGGGAAGGGAAGAAGGCAGGGATAGATCTGGAACTCAAAACTTTGAATAAAAATGTTTTTAAAAATCAGAAAAAAATGACAGACAAAAATAATACTTGACCAGCAATGTAACCATAGGTAAGGAACTAAGCTTCTTTGAATTTTAGATTTCTCGTTTATAAATGGGGTATTATAATAGCTGTAGGGCCTATTTTTAGAGTGTTATTTTGATATTTAAATGCTTTATGTCACTTCATTTGTAATGACACTTTATGTATTTAGATTTTTTTATGTGTGTTGTCCATGTAGGTTATGAATATAACTACATGCGTTTGTCTAAATGAGGCTCGCAGGAGATGTGTAAATATCTCTAGAATCTTCCCCATCCCTCTCCATAGGATAATTTGCTTCCTTTCAGGAGGGTACTATGAGGCTCACCACTCTGTTCTCCTCAAAGAAGAGTTACCAGGCTTGAATTCTATCAGCCCCACTAAATATTGTTAGTTTATGGTAAATGAGTTTTGGAGTTTCATGGCCATTTTCCTGGTCTCTATCTCCTAATGCCCTAATGTAAAAGAGGGCCCTACGTGATATCTTAAGGCTTGACTCCCTTCCAACCAAATTCTAGTTTACAAAGACCATCACACATATTGAATATTGAATAAATCTCTTTATCCAATCTAATAGCAAGCAGAATTATAGACATTACGCAGATTAGAATACACAAAATTATGCACAGAACAATTAAGCTCTCTCACTGAGAGTGAGATAGCTCCAGAGAAGAGGGCAAGGGGGAATTCCTTAAATCTCTAGTCTGGCAAGATGGAAAAAGGGACATGCTCAAGGCTCCAGCCTCTACATATTGCCTTTTTTTTTTCTTCCTTTAGGGGCCTTTCTCTAAAAAGAGCCTATAACCCCATGTGTCCTCCCTTAAATCCAGAACCAGAAATAGAACCTCTCCTTTCCAAAGATTTCCTCAGCTCTGCAGCTTGTGTAGGCATGGAGCATTAAATAATTAGTCTCTTTCCTAATGAGAAGAGTCTTATGCAAAGCTCTGGGTTGAACCCCATATTATACATAAGAACATAGATGTAAACCTAGAAGGGACTTTAGACTCCTCTTTGTCTAAACCCTTTATTTTAAAATTAAAATTAAAAAAACCCTTTATTTAAAATTTGTCTAAACCCTTTATTTTAAAAAAAGTCCCACAGAAATGAAATAACTTGCCCAAGGTCATTGTTGTTGCTATTGTTTGTCTTTCATTCTCATTGAGGATCAATGACATCGTGAGGTGATGTCTTCACTTTTGCTCATCCAGGTAGCAAATGATGAGTGTGGGATTCGAACTCAAGTTATTGGACACCAGAGTCAGTGGTCTTTTAGCTATGTTGTGTCCATCATGAATTGTTTCCTTGTACTTTGTGCTATGGGATAATAAACTCTCCATTTTTGACACTATTGTTTAAACCCCTTTCTTTTCTGAAATATACGTATTGTATATGTATATATGTATGTATGCATGTATGTATGTATGTATAAAACTTATCCAAGGCAATGTAGATATATGGAAAAAGGACTGAAGTTTGATTCAGGTGACTTGAATTCAAAGCTCAATTCTGCTACATACTAGTCACCTTGAACAAGTGACTTAAACCTCTATGGGTCATAGTTTCTTCATTTGTAAAATGAGGTTAGATTAGATTGCCTCTCTGATCCCTTACCACTCTAGATTTATGATCTATGAATATGAGTAACAGGGAAAGAGCATGAGTTCATTGTGTTTATGTTGGGACTAAGGGAGAATTGTTCTTTTACATGAGATGAGGATGACTGGGGTTTCTAAGATGTTGAGAAATATTTCTAATGTTGCCTTGGTCAACAGCGTAATTTCACACATTTTGAGACTAAGACCTAGGTGGGGAAAAGAAAAAAAAAGGATAATGGAAAAGTCAGTATAGGCTCCAGTGGAGTGATTTTTGCTGACACAGATCAGCTTTGTTCTGCTCATTTTTGTCAGCAAAATATGTCCATATCTGTCTAAAATATCATAATACCTTTGTAAGTAAAAAAGTCCTTTTGCTCCTTTTCCCATACTGCTGATTTCCTTGCCCTAATTTGTGCCTTGTCTGGTCCTCTCAGGAATCAACTATATATATTTGCAAAATGGAAGGCCAGATTCCAGAATAACAGAGCCACAGACTTGGAAGGGACCTCACAGGACATTTAGAGATGGAGTCTATCTAACAAGGACTAGTAAGGATGTGTTTGGCTGGCATGTGTGTCTAAATGTAAGGAGAGCATATTTCAAAGGGTACTTATAAAGAGTTAGAAATGTACTAAAATATTACAAAAGAAATTACCTAGGAGGGTTAGGAAATTTTCAAGGAAAAAAAGGGGAACTATTATCTTTCTGGCTGTGCTTCTGACTCTGTGGACTTAGCCACTATGACTTAACTCTCTTCTCATCTTGGAACTTCCTTTCACCATGCTGGTCCCCTTTTTCCATTGGTAGATTCCTTCTGTGGTCTCCCTTTTGATAGTGGACCCAGGCATGCCATGTACCATTCCTCTCCTGTCTGGACTTTTGACTCTATGGACTTCACCATCCTCTGTGTGACTGCCTTATCACTCCTCTAACCCTCCCTACTCCAAGTCCCCCTTTATCATTGTTTTTCACTGTTTAGAATAAAACTCCTTGAGGGAAGGGACTATCTTTTTACTAGTAAGAGTAGTTCTCCTGAGCACTTTGCACAGCCCCTGTGTTATGGGAATCTGAAGATCTTCCCTGCCCCTAGGCCCTTTGCTAAAGTGGCTATGTGACTCTGAGGACCCTTGGATATTTGAAAGTATACTCTGTTCCCTAATAGGCTGAATGTGGTCACGTGGAGCCTGTGGCGCCAG
>JAQQSV010003021.1:0-18586 GCA_028646515.1 Pseudochirops corinnae | reverse complement strand
AAAACCAAGAATCACTTACCCAGCAAAACTGAGCATAATGTTTCAGGGGAAAATATGGTAATTCAATGAAATAGAGGACTGGAGGACTTTCAAGCATTCTTGATGAAAAAACAGAGTTGAATAGAAAATTTGACATTCAAATACAAGAAGCAGGAGAAGCATTAGAAGGTAAACGGGGAAAAGAAATCGTAAGGAACTTATAAAAGTTGAATTATTTACATTCCTACATGGAAGAATAATAATTGTAACTTATGAAACTTTTCTCAGTATGAAGATAGTTGAAGGGAATATAAATGTATATATACATATATATGTATATATATATATATGTCTATATAGGAGAGTATATGGGTGTATTAATACATATGTGAGTGTGTGTTTGTATGTGTACAAGTATACATAGACAGAGGGCACAAGATCAACTGAATAGGAAGGGAATATATTTAAAAGGTTAAAATTGAGGGGTGAGAGAGGAGTATAATGAGTGGAGATGGGGAGAGACAGAATGGGGTAAATTATTTCATATAGAAGAGGCAAGGGATACTGTTGCAATGGAGGGGAAGAACAGGAAGGCAAAAGGGTATGGGTCAACCTTACTCTAATTTGGCTTAGGGAGGGAATGACATATACACTAAATTGGGTATCTTGCCCTACAGGAGAGTAGGGGGAAAGGCGGTGAGAGGGGACATGATGGAGGGAAGGGCAGGTTGGGGTGGAGGGTAGTTAGAAGCATACACTTTTGTAAAGGGACAGGGTCAAAGAAGAGAAGAGAACAAGTAGGGGATAGGATGGAGGGAAATATAGTCAGTCTTTCACAATATGTCCCCTATGGAAATATTTTGCATAACTACACATTCACAACCTATATTGAATTGCTATCTTCCCAGTAAGGGTGGGTGACAAGGGAGGAAGGGAAAGAATCTGGTATTCAAAGTTTTAACATGAAATGTTTTAAAAATATTATTATTATTATTTACATGCAACTGGGAAATAAGATATACAGGCACTGGGGTATGGAGATCCATCTTGCCCTTCCAGAAAGTTGGAGGGAGAATGAGGTAGGATATAGGAGAGAGCAGATTGGGGGAGGGGGTATACAGTGGGATGGCTGTTTTGGGGTGGTGGGTAGGGGAAAGATGGGGAGAAAATGTGTAACTCAAAATCTTGTGGAAACGAATGATATAAACTGAAAATAAACATAAAATTTAATTTTAAAAAAATATAAAATAAAACACACAACTAGATGTAGTTTAACAGCTAGGTGGCACAGTGAGTATAGTGCCAGGCTTGAAGTCAGGAAGAGTTACCTTTCTGATTTCACATCTGACCTCAGTCATTTATTAGCTGTGTATCCTTGGGCAAGTCACTTCACCCTATTTGCCTCAGTTCTTCATCTGCAAAATGATCTGGAGAAAAAAATGGCAAACTAGTACTTTTGCCAAATGGCGTCGCAAAGAGGAGAATATGACTGAACAGCACCAAAAAAGTATAGAAAGTAAAGTGGAAGTTAATCTCAGAGGTGAAAGCAGGAGCAGCTGAGTGGGGGAGGGCAAGAAAGGCTTAAAGAAGGTGGTATGTGAGTCAAGTCTTGATGTAAGCCAGGGAAAGTAAAAAGTTGGATGGGAGGAAACAGAGTGCCCTGGGCATGGGGTACAAGCAGAGAAAAGGCAGGGAGAAATGAGATAGAATGCTATGTTCAAGGAAGAGTCTCTAAGCAAGTATGCAGTGTCCTAAAGTACAAGAATATGGGACAGGTAGGAAGGGACCAGGTTATGAAGAACTTTAGATGGCAAAGTACTTTATATTTGTTCTTTGACTCATAGAGAGGTGATCTTGGCAGCTGCGTGGAGTAGTGATGAGAGACTTGAGACAGGTAGGGTTGTTGTAATGGTGCAGGTGAGAGGTGATGAGGGCCTGAACTCAAGTGGAACCTGGGTGAGGGGAGAGAAGGTGTTATAATAGGAAAAACATGGTAAAGGTGGAAATAATAAGATTAGACAACAGATTTCAATATGTGGCGTGAGAGTGAGGGGTGAAGGATAACACCTAGACTGTGGGCATGGGTGACTGGCAGTGCGGAGGTGCCCTGGATAGTGATAGTGAATTGGGAGGGAGGGGAACAGTTGAGGGCAAAGATGAGTCATTTTGGGCACATTTAGTTTGAGATGTATATGGAATATGCTGAAATCTGTGTTCATCACTATTTAAATCATGCACACTTCTAGTTGGAAAAGTCCCTTTTTATTATAATATACTAATAGAGTAATTGGCACATTTAAGCCTGTTGGCAACTAAAAGAGTCCCTAGAGTCTGTGTGGTTCTCTCCTTGTTTGCTTTAGGGAGTTTATTTTAGACAAAGTTATGAGTTTAGTTACAATCATTCCAAACCTCCAACTGGGAAAATTCCTATGTAGGCAGAGATTGGACTCTGCCTAACTTTACATTTATATCTATCTTTTGTTAACTCCTGGTCTCTTTGTGATAGGAACAACATTCAGTTAACTGGAAATACTTGACTTATGAAACACATTGTATTTTAGAGTTTGTAGTAGATACACAGACATCCTAAGGGAAAGTTATGTTTCTTTGGGTTTCTTTCTCCCTAGTTACTTTGCTCAGAGAGAAAAAATAATAAAACAGGAACATACACTAATTAATATTTGCATTAATGAACATGTATATTTATACGGATAATGTGCATTGCATGGGTAAGCATTGGCATTATTAGAGAGCTACATGTGTAACATTCCCTAGTTTTGCTTGGTGGGTTGGATAGCCCTTGCCCTTCTGTGACTGAGCTAAACTCTCTACCTTTATTCCAGTACTAATTGATGGTACTGGCTGATCATAATCCTTATTAGAACTATAGTCTAGCAAGCCTTTCTAAACCTGAGCTTAATATAGAGAGCATGTACTGCCCGGCAGTGTTAATAGTTCTTGAGGTATGGTGTGAAAGGTCTTCTTTGAAATATCTGTTTCTGAGCCACTGCTTGAGTCAAATAGACCTGGTATGACTGCCAGGCGGTTTCTGAGATGTATATCCATCTGTCAAAAAGTATTCTTCTTTAACCCAAATAAATACTTTTCGTGTGTGGGATGATCATTGGAGCCACACCCTTATGCTATCCTTTACAGATGTGTCCTTCAGTCTCTGATTGAATGTTTGCATAAGGGTGATTTTAACAGCTTTTTAAAATAGCCATTCCATTTATAAATATCACTGATGCATATTGAGTTCTTCTGAAATACAAATTAAGTCTACTCTGTTTTTTTACATTGTAACCCTTTATATATTTGTACACATGTAGCCACTGAGATCCCTCTTCCTGGTTGAAATGTTCTAGTTTTCATAACCACCCCTTAGATGAAATTAATTTCAGACTTTTCCTTTTAGAAAAGCAGAGTGGTACATTTCTAAGAAAACCAGACTGACTTAGGGCTGGGACATATTTGAGTTTGAATCTTAATTCTAATGCTTACCAACTGTAACACTATGCGCAAATCAATTTCTTAACCTCTCTTAGCTTTAATTTCCCATTTTAAAAATAGGGCAATAATGCCTTCAGTTTCTAACAGGTCCATATGACCATCAAGTGATGAAATAGTTTTTATAGTCATTTGCAAACCTTAATATGTTATATGTACAGAAGCTGTTTTTTGTTGTCCTTATCATTTTCATTGTTGTTATTATTTAATGAGGTTAATTGGTCACCTTCATCATGATGTAGTCCATCCATTTCATCAATATGTTTCTTAAGATATGGCACAGATATATAAACACAAAATTCTAAATGAGAATTAATCAACTCAGAGTAAAAGGGAACGTTTGTTTCCCTTGACCTGTGTATTTATGTTTTCAAAATACACCTTAAAATTGTCTTAGTTTATTTTATAGCCATGTTACAAGGCTGGCTGATATTGAGCCTTTAGTTAATTAAAATCCCAAATTTTCTATTCTTTAATTGCTTAGCCACATCTTAATTAATTAAAAAAATAACAACAAATGAATGCAGGACCTTTTGAATTTATTCCTACTAACTTTCCTCTTGTTAATTTAGGGTCAGGGTGACAAAGTGCCTTGGGCATTTCAGCAATTCAATAAATATTTGCTGAATGAATGAATAAACACTTTCTAGCATGTTGAGCTTTTGAATAATATTTTGCTATCTGTGGAACTATGCATCTTAGCTTAGGGATATTTGAAAATTTTATAAGCAGAACTTCTGTCTTTTGATCTGAATTGTTAAGATAAATAGGACAGGACCTAGAGCTTTGTGCCAGGTTGTTGGAGAATTCCTTTCAAATTTAGAATAATTTTTATTCTTTGACTGAGGTTTTTCCACTGGCTATAAATCTTAGTCCATATAGCCTACTTAAATTTGTCCATCTGGTTCTCAAGTATAGAAACATGGTCAATAAGCATTTATTAAGCATCTACTATTGGTTAGTCATTTTAAAAGCATTTCTGTATTCATTATCTCACTTAGGTCTCACAAGAACCATTTTGTTATGTGCAAGGCAGGATAAAGAATTCTTATTTTAAAACTGAGGAAACTAAGGCAGTCAGAGGTAAAATGATTTGTCAGTTTTCACACTGTTACAATGCAGCAATGCCAGATTGGCAAGCAAGTCCTCCAACCTCTCTCCAATGTTCTTTTCCATGAGCATTATTTACTACCACATTATTTTGCATGATGGATTTTGTCAAAAATTGAAGAAATAAAGATAGAGTATGTCTTGAGTATTGTCTTCCTTTAACTGTCTAGTAATTCTAGCTAAAGAAAAAATAATTTTGAAATGGAAACCAATTGCCTAGTGAGAATTCCTTTTTTCCCTCCTTTGAAAGTATATGGTTAATAATCATGCTCTAGAAAGTCAGAAATTTGTAATATGCTGAGGCATTTGTTTTTCATTTAAAGTTTTATTTATTTAACTTATCTCAGCCCACGTGACTATTATTAGGCTATCAGTATGATCTATAGATTAGAAAACTGTTAAATGACATACGCATGCTCTCATATAGAAAAATCTTACTTAAAAATTGTTTACCTGTATAAAATGATTGTAGCAGAAGGGTTATTCTTAAGTACAGATAAAATTTTAAAAGTAGATTGTTAAATAATGACTATTTTAAAATTCATTTTAAAAGATAATTTTTAGGAAAAAAATTTGTTCTGCTAATTTAATATGTAAATTGCTAATTAATATGTATCTGAATTTTTGACTACATATGTTAAATATTTAAAACTGATTTTCATTTTAACTCATTGTTTTGGAATTATTAAAAAAAAAATCAACAGTGGTTGATTTTTCCCTCTGTTCTTAAATGAGGGTCCTGTATCATGGTCTCTCAGTCTAAAGACCAAAAGCCAAAGCTCATCATATTCACCTCAGTTAATTTAAGCAAATATTTATTAAGCAGTTGCCAGATGTGCTAGGCATTGTTGATATAAAGAAATTAAAAAAAAAAAATTCCCCACCCTCACATACCTTGCATTCATTCTCACATGGGAAACTATATGTAAATAACTAAGTAAATCCAAGTAGCAAAAGAATAGTAAAAATTGTTTCCTGTAGGAGTTGACAGGAGTTCAGATTTGAATAAAGTATTCAAAGAGATAGAGGTGAAAAAGAAATGAATTTGAGGCAGGAGGGGCAAACTGTGTAAAAAAATGGAGGCAAAAGTTGGAATGTAGAGTTTGATTCAGGGTAAATATGACCTTTTGTCTGAAATCTGAAGTATGTGGAGAGTAATATGAAATAAATCTGGAAAGCTAGAGTGGAGAAAGACTGAGAAGGGCTTTAAGTAACTGACAAGTTTACCTTTTTTTTTAGTATAGGTAATGGAGGGCTTGTGAAGGTTGCAAAGACGGGTGTTAACATGGTCAGCATTAGACTTTAGGAAGGTTATTTAGGCAGTAGTGAAAAAGAAAATCAAAGAAATTAGAATTAGAGAAAGTGATAAAGAGGCTATTGTCGCTCCATGAAAAGTGATAAGGATCTGAACAGGGTGACCACATGAGTAGTGGGTGAAAGGGGATAGTTTCCGGATATTTCTGGGGAAGTAGAATTAGCAGAACTTGGCAAATGGTTTGGATATTTGGAGTAAGGAAGAGAGAAGTATATCTACTTTTTAACATATAACACTTGATAGCACAAGTAGACCAGTAAGGTCTACAACGGAGCTCTCTTCCTTCAGGATAGAGTGAGCAAGACCTTGTCTTTCTTGATTTCTGGCAACAAACTGTGATTAGGTCATCTGTACACAACTCTAATCTCAGTAGAAGAAGGGGGAGATTGCCCATAGTTTCAGGGGAAAGATTTGGTCATGGCAAAGTCTCTTTTCATGAACCACCAGAAAATCATCAGTGAGCTGAGATGGCCTGATTGGCAGAAGTGATGAATAACAAATGAATGGGAGCCATCTGCTGGTTCCTGTCGTACCTGCTTATATGGGAACAGAAAATCATTGTTTCACTCTTGCCTGCTGAAGACTTACTCGATGTTCGGTTTTTCTGTAACACCAAAGAGTTTAGGTGATCAGTGAGAACATGAAGCTTCCAAGGGAGAGCAAGGGACATGCCAAGAAGCATTATCAGGGCATCACCTGTACTTGGGACATATTTTCTTAGGCTTTTCATTTACCTTTATGTAGTTATTCCCTACTTGGGATTTGCAGTTGGTTTAATTTATTTCCTATTCGTAAATTTTACTGTTTATACTGTCATAACACCTCATATATCTCCTTTTCTTCACTCACACAGCCACAAACCTTCCTGAAGTCCAGGCCTCCATCATCATTCACCTGGACAACTTTTTTAAAAGAATTGGAGTTCAACAAACATGAATTAAAATGAAAATACAGGTGTCTGTCATGTACAGCTTGTTTTCTTTCAGATATGTAACAAATTCAACTCATAACTTTCAAAGCCACTTTGCTTGTCTCTGATTCTTCCTTTTGTTCTCTCTGTTCATTAAAAAAATGCTTTAATATTCCCTTTTTATTTTCTCTCTTGGACCATTGCAATGGCCTCCTAATTAGTCTTTTTTACCTTGTCTCCCTCCTCTCTGATCAATTTTTCACTCAGCTGCCAAAGCGATTTTTTTTAAAAGAATAGGTTTGACTGTACCATCCCTCTACTCAATAAACTCCAGTGGCTCCTAACTACATTCAGGAACAAATATAAGGTCTACTCCTTGGTATTTAAAACTTTGCATAATATGACCCTTTCATACCTTTCTTGTCTTTTTACTCTGGTCCATTTGCTGTTCCAGTCAAACAATGTATCCCAGGGCTCTCTCCTTTTGTAGTGGATACTCTTCATGCCTTGAAAGTTCTCCTTTCTTACCTCTCTTTGCTTCAAGGATCTGCTCAAATCCTACCTTCTGCAGGAGGCCTTTTTCCAGACCTACACCTACTAGGGCCATCCTCTGTGATATTATCTTTTGTCCACTCTGAGTATATATTTTATATGTGCCTGGTTATTTCCAAAGGCAGGTAGGTAACTCAGTGGATAGAGTGCTGGTCCTGAAGTCAGGAAGATCTGAGTTCAGATGTGACCTTAGAGACTTAGTAGCTATGACATTGTGGGCAAGTCACTTATCCCTGTTTGCCTGAGTTCCTCACCTGTAAAATGAGCTAGAGAAGGACATGCCAAACCATTCCAGTGTCTTTGACAAAAAAACCTCAAAATGGGGTAATGAAGATTTGGATATGAATGAAAAACAACTAAACAGCAGATTATTTCCATGTTGTCTTGCCAATTAAAATGTGTACTCTCATTCTAATAATACTCACATTAGAATGTGGACAATTTTTACCTTTCTTTTTATCCTTAGTGCTTAGCATAGTATTTGGCCCATAATAAATGCTTAGGAAATGCTGACAGGATGGGTCTATATATACATATGGTATTTAATATACATCAGCAAGCACTTATTTAGTCATTACTGTATGTCAGGCACTCTACCAAGTGCCAGAGATACAGAGGAAAAGTAAAAGTAGGCCCTGCTATCAATTCAAATGGGGGAAACACCCTATATATAAATTGGTACATGCAAATATATGCAGAAAAGCTGAAAGGTAACCTCAGAAAGGATAGAAGTAGCTGTTGAGGAAAGTAGGAAAGGCTTCCTGCAACAAGTGGCACTAGGAATGAGTCTAAAGGGAACCTACAGGCCCTGAGAGTCAGAGGAAAGGAAGAGAAGTGTTACAGGAATTGGGGAAAGCCCATACAAAGGCATGTGGACAGCGGATTGAGCATCATGGATTAGAAACAGCAAGAAAGTTGGTGGTGCTTGAATGTAAAGTACTATACAGAGAGGAGTAAGTAATGTGTAAAGAGGCTGGAAAAATAGAAAAGGATGAAAGAGCTCTAAATACCAAACAGAGGGTCCCAGAGGTAATAAAGAAGGAGTTACTGAAGTCTATGATTAGAAGCATGATATGCATGTATAACAACTGAATACATACATACATATATATACATATATATATATATATATATATATATATACACACATGAAAATGTGTCAGTCAATAGAAAACATGCAGTCACTGGATATGTGTACACACACACACACACACACACACACACACACACACCAACAAACACAAGTCAGTGACAGCAGGAACTCATCAAAACTTTGTGGGCAAGGTGGGCTTGCAAAGTAGACAGGTTCTAAAAATCCTTGGACAAATAAATGTTTTAATGACAGCTGAGTGGTGCAGTGGGTAGAACTCTGGGCTTGGAGACAGGAAGACTTGAGTTCAAACCCAGCCTCAGACACTACTAGCACTGTGACCCCAGGCAAGTCATTTAACCTCTGTTTACCTCAGTTTCTTCAACTGTAAAGTGAGAATAATAACAGCATTTACTCTCAGAGTTGTTGTGAAGATCAAATGAAAAATATTGGTAAAGTGTTTAGTGCAGTGTTTTGGCACATAGGAGACAATATATAAATGCTCGTTCCTTTCCCTTCCCTCTTTTATGTTGCAATGGAAATCCCTTCAGTTTCGGTTTGTCTCCTTGACCCTAACCTGGACAATTTCTTTTTTGTAGCCTGTCCAATTCTCTTGGCATATCATACTCGTGTCCTTTTACTGTACTGTGGACTAAAAAAAGCCTGGCAAACACTGTCTCTGTGTGTGTCTCTGTCTCTCAATTATATAATGCATGCATTATGTGTGTGTACACATGTTATTTGTATATATACATGTGCAAACTCATATACCTATGATTAGGAATAGACTTAAGTCCAAGTTAAGGTCTATTTTTTGCTTGTTTATATTCACTTATATGTGTCTATGTGTGTTATTATTTCTAGTCTTTCAGTATGGCTATGATATATTCTTTTTCTGTTTACTCATAGTTTAAATAATGTTCTTCACATTTTAACTTTAATATTTTCTCTCAAATCCCATTAATTTGTTTTTATAGTTTAAACTGTCTGTGTACTTGTTAATACAATATCAGTTTAGAGGAAATTAATGGTGCCATTTTCTAGATTAGCTAGACATTCCCCTTTTGCTTGAGAACTTAATATGTAGCCAGGCTTTGTTCTTGAAAAATTGGTGTTATCTATCCTTTTAATCAAATTACTTTGGGTTCATTTTAAAAGTAACATTAGGGAATATGAGTGCCACAGTTCACAAATCTCAATCCAAAGAGTTCTAGGCTTAAGGCCAGTGAAAGTACTTGGAGTTCAGAGATGAAGTGTCATCTTTAAGAAACATCAAGAATGCTGATGTCACTGTATCACAGAGTATGGGGGTGGAGATAAAGTATGAGAAACTGGAAAGGTAGTAAGGGGTCAGGTTATGAAGGGTTTTAAAAGCCAAACAGAAGATTTTATATTTCATCCTGGAGCTAGGAGGGAATCACTATGAATTTATTGGGTAGAGGGGTTAGGTTAGATGTACATTTTAGGATTTTCAATTTTACAAATGAATGAGAATGGACTGGATTGGGGGTAGACTTGAGACAGGGAGACCAATTGGCATGCTATTGTAGTTTACTAGGTATGAGGTGACAAGTGTCTGTACCAGAGTGTTGGCAAAGTCAAGAGATGAGGAGGCATCTATGAGAGATATTATGAAGGCAGAAGATGATAGGACTTAGCAACTGATTTGGATGTGGTGAGAGAGTGAGAATTAGTCAGTCATCTAATAAGTTTTGATTAGTGCCTAATATGTGCCAGGCCCTGTGTCAAATGCTAGGGATACAAAGAAAGACAAAAGGCAATCCCTGCTTTCAGGGAGCACACAGTCTATTGGGGAGAAACAGCAAGCTATGAATTTGATAAATTTTAAGTAATTAATGGAGGGAAGGTACTAGAATAAGAAGGAATGGGAAATGCTCCCTTCAGGAGGTAGCTGGAACTTGAAGGAAGCCAGGGAAGATATTAAGATCATACCTAGGTTTGTAAGTCTGGATGACTGGTGGGATAGTAATAATTATAATAATATTTAATAGTAATAGAGAAGTTTGGAAGAAGGAAAGTTTTTTGAAGAAAGATAATGAGTTCAGTTTTGGACATTTTTAGTTTGAGATGTCTATGGAACATCCAGTTTGAGATATTATCTAGTAGGCAGTTGGAATTTTCAGACTGAAGGTTAGGAGAGAGATTAGAGCTGGACGTGTAGAGTTGAGATTCATCTTTATGACAGATTCTAATTGAAGTTATGGGAGCTGATAAGATCACCAAGTGAATATTATAAATTGAGAAGAGAAGGTGGCCCATGGGAGAGTATTAGGAGGACTTCTTTGGTTACTGGTTGTAATAGAGATAAAGATAAAGCAAAGAAGACGAAAGTAGGAGGAGAACCAGGAGAGAGCAGTGTCAAGAAAACCTAGAGATAAAAGAGTAATCAAGAAGAGTGTGATTATTAATGTCAGAGGCTACAGAGAGATAAAAAAAGATGACAATTGAGGACAGACCAGTAGATTTCATAATTAAGAGATAGTAACTTTGGAGAGAACAGTTTTGGTTGAATCATGAGGCTGGAAGTCAGATTCAAAAGAGCTAAGAGAGTGAGAGGAAAATAAGTGAAGGCCACTGTTACAGAAGGCCTTCTTAACTCATTCAGCCACAGAAGTGGGAAGAGATGTATGACAATGGCCAACAAGGATGGAAAGATTAAATGAGAATTTTTTTGAGCATACAGGAGACATGAGTGTCTTTATAGGTAAAAGGGAAACAGCTGGCAGGCAGGGACAGATTAAAGATTAGTGAGAGAATAAAACTGATAAAGGGGGCAATCTATTGAAGAAAAAAGAATGGAATCAGATAACTTTTACATGCAAAGGGATTTATCATAACAAAGAGAGGGGCTACTTCTTCATACGAAATGAGTGAAGGAAGACATGATGGAAAAAGTCACCTGAATAAATTAAGGAAGGGAGAATAAGGAGCTCTTGATGAGTAGCTTCGATTTTCTCAGCAAAATAGGAGGTAAATTTCTTAGCTGAGAGCTTGGGGGAGGAAAGAACTATGGTAGGTGTAAGGAAGGATGAAACAGTTTGTGAAAGATACTTTAGTGAGTGGGATAGTGAGTCAGTTAGGGAAGTATACAAAATGACCTTGCTGCAGAGTTGGCCTCAGCTTCCTTATTTGTAAAATGAGTTGGAGAAGAAAATGACAAATCACTCCAGTATTGTTGCTAAGAAAACTCCAGATGGGGTCACAAAGAGTTGGACATGATTGAATCAGCTCAACAGCAACAACAAAAATGTTATTAGATGGTTCATTGAGGTTATGGATACTATCTGTAGTCATGTAATAAAAGTGAACTAAGTGACCAATTTAAAAATTGATACCATAATTTTATAATTATCACTGTGTTATCTATTACATCATTATCACTTTATGTATTGCCATTATAGATGACCTTTATATAGTATTTCACTAGTCAAAAAGCACAACATTATCTCATTGGATAATATACATTGGTATATATATTTTACAATCAATGTGATAGAAAGTGTATTGGACATGTAGTAGAGATAACATTGTAGGAGTTGAATGTATTTTATGTAGGTAGGGCTGATTTTCTTGTGAGAGGGTGCAGAGACCATTCTCACAATTATCAGTGAAATGATTTACTTGTATCCTGACCCACAAAAAACCTAGTCTATTTGGAGTTGGCTTAGTAGAATTCCCTGTGCCCTATTAAGGCCCCATTTCTGACCAAATACAGTAATTGCTAAGGTGAATGTGAAGATGGAGGGGAGAGTAGTATTTATCTGAATGTATCTTTCTTAATCTCAAGTAAAACTGTTTTTATTGATTCTTTGTAGTCCATTAATGTTTCATGGCATTCACATCTTGAGCCTGAATCATTTGACTAGCCCAAGTTAAACTTGGTCCAGTTTAACTTAAATTTAACTTAAATTACACATTTATTAGCTGCATGATTTTGTGGAACTCTGTCAATCCTGTGAGCTACAGAATGCTTATCTCTAAAATGGAGACAATAAAACTCATACTACACACCTTATAGGATTGACTTGGGGAAAGAATTCTGTAAACCTTAAAATGAGTTATTCCTGTAGATTTATATTTAAATGCATGATAATGTACAGGATAGTCAAGAACTGAAAGGCAGTTTAGGAGTGGGAACATTTTTTTGATTTAAGTACTGTAAAGGTAGAAGGGAAAATTTTTACCCAACATTTTCTATCTTATTTGGAAAACTGAGAAATTATGAAGCAAGGCTTAACCCCAGAAATTGTTATGACTATTGTTTGACTACAGAGTTGGATTTGAGGGAAGGAAAATTTTACTTATTCAGCAGTTTGAAATATCTACCTCACAGTGTTCATTCATTCAGTAAATAGCTATTGAATGCCTGTAATGAACAAGAATATTGCTGTACCATATTCTTTGAGGTATCTGAGATAAGACTGTGAGACATAATGTGTCCTTAAGGAACTGACAATCTATTAGGGAATTTTTATATGTGTGTGGTCTATACACATATACATACATATGTATATTATATATAAATACATATATAATCATAATAAAATAAGACATAAAAATTGGATTTTAATAATATGAACAAAGTGATATAAATTATGGGGATAGGGGACCAATTATGATGCATTTTGAAGAGTATAAAGTGCCACAAATGATTATTACTAATATAAATTAACAGTCATCAATGATAATTGAAGGAAGGTATGTGATATTCTTTGTCACCCAATTTTCTCAGGAGATACCATCTTGTGCTCAGTGGAGAGAAATATGTTGTGTGTGTGTGTGTGTGTGTGTGTGTGTGTGTGTGTGTGTGTATATATATGTGAGTGTGTGTGTGTATACATATATATATATATGTATACACAAACATATATGTACATCTTGACCCAGAAAGCTACTGCTGTTTACTCTGTCCTTAAACTCCCATGTGTGGGTAGGCTAGGAAGAGAGACGTAAGAAATCCAATGTTTTCATTTTGAGATACAGAGAGAATCGAAGACTTTCCTCAAAGAACTGGGTGCTATAGATTTTGGAAAAAGGGGCCAGTGTGGTTGTGGACCAATAACTAAACAAGACTACATAGTCACAAACGAAGCTGGATGCATACTATACCATCATTCAGGCAGAGAAGAAGAAGTTAATCCAGAGTGTCTTCCAGTGTGATCTCTCTAGTAAGTGACAGCATGAGTGCCAGGCACATGAGAAACTCCAAGACCAATCACTGTAGGTCTGCACCAGCTGTATCATCTTCATGTGTAATATTGTTGACTGTCTGAGAATGAACAACATCCCTGTGAGGGCATTGGTAAACTCTATGTATGACTTCCAGTTTTTGACTGGCAAAGCCTAGAAGATTGAACAGGAAGGAAGAGGTGGTTTGATTGGTTTTGCAACTGCACCACATCAGAGAGCAACTAAAGAAATGAATAGGCAGCAGATGAACTATTTGGTCTTCTGTATAGGGCAGGTAGGTGGTACAGTGGATAGAGTGTTGGGATTGGAGTCAGGAAGACTTCTTTCTAAGTTCAAATCAGACACTTATGAGCTGTGTGATCTAGGACAAGTCACTTAACCCTTTTTCACCTCAGGTGAGGGGGAATCAGAATCAGACCCCGGGCCAGGAACTACCTGTATGAAAGAGAGGATTCCAAAGATTCCTTTTTCAGGTAAAGAGGCCTAGGATTCCAAGGAACAAGTAATACTAGAAACTGAGGTTACTGCTTTTATAACTTTTGTACAAAAACTAGTCTTAGTTTTTTTATCCAAAAAATATTTTATCCAAAATTTTATCCAAAAAATTTTAATGAGCTGCTATACCGTACACTAAAGAACAAAATGCTGGTTCGCTGTGGAGATTACATGTGTGTGAGTGTATGTATCTGTGCGTGTCTGTGTGTGTGTGTGTGTGTTTTCTTATGGTTTAGTTTGGAACTTTTCTCAGAAACCTTTTCTTAAGGAGAAAATGAAGACACTGACTCAGGAGTCAGATGTCCTGGATTAAAACCCTGCCTTTGGGCAGCTAGGTGGCACAGTGAATAGAGTGAGGACCTGAATTCAAATATGGATTCAGACACATAACACGTACTAGTTGTGTGATCTTGGACAAGTCACTTAGCCCCAATTGCCCTGCCTTACCCCCTCCAAAAGAACAAAAACAAAGCAACAAAAAACCCTGCCTCTGATGGTAGGTGGGACAGTAGATAGCATGACAGGCCTTTAGTCAGAAAGATACATCTTCCTAAGTCCAAATCTGGCCTTAGAATCTTACCAACTGTGTGACCCTGGGCAAGTCACTTACCCCTGTTTGCCTTAATTTCTTCATCTATAAAATGAACTGGAAAAAGAGATGGCAAACCATTCTAGTATCTCTGCCAAGAAAACCCCAAATGATGTGATGAAGCATGAGACACAACTGAAAAATAATTCAGCAACAACTCTGAGGCTTACTACATATGTGGCCCTGGACAAGTCAAATGATTTTCCTGGGCCTCAGTTTTCTCATATGTAGAATAAGGGAGCTGAACTACATTCAATGCTATATCCATAATTCTGTGATACTAAATGCTGAGCAAGGTCACATAACCAGAAACTGATGAGATGTGACTTAACTTGTCTTCTGTCTCTAAGATTACACAGCTTTTCATGTCGTTGCGCTATTTCTCAAATACTGTGTCTCATTTTGTAGATTTGTATTCTTCATGCCCGTGCAGCTGCTTTGTTATAGTAGAAGGAAGAAATTGTTTCCTTTGACTTCTCCTATCTACTGTTCCCCCCAACCCTCAGCCTCCTCATCTGATGTCCATTTTCAGCAGAAACTCACCTGTTCAGTAAATCATTTTCTTATTCGCCCTTTAAACCTTATTTAGAAAGTGGTGTTGCTGCCTGAGGTGTGGTAAGAGCAACATACCCCAGCAACTGCTTAAATCTACTTTTTTACCACTGATGCCATGCTTAAAACATGGCAGTATGTTAAGTTTCACTCTCTTATAATAGAATTCTACATAACAGCATGATGTGATAGTGTAAATGCAGCATTGCTGGAAAGGTTTTTCCTTTCTTAGCAAATGTTTGTGAGCATAATGGGGTCTGACAATTGGACTACTTTGTGATGAGGTATCCTTTAAATGCCATTAGTTCCTGTATTTCATATCTTTTCTGCCTGGTACTGCCCTAATTTTCTTGGATATTTTCCTCTGCAGTCTTCTAGAATTAATACAGTAATGCACACACTAAATTTGCTATGTCTCCTTCCCCATGCATAACTAATATTCTGAGGAAAATGAGATCCACTTTCTCCATTTGATTTTTTAAAGGATGGTAGAGCTTCAGTACATGTGAGGAATTTTGATTCTCCATTAGTTTACTGTGACCTTAATAGATGAATTATATTAGTTATATTAATTTAATATATTTATTATGTTTAAAAATCATATTCCATTTCTGTCTAGTTTATGGATATTGCAGAAAATGAATTCTTGTTTTGCCACTTTGTATCACTATTTCTGTTATCTGCTAAAACCGAAAATATTCTTTGGGTGGTAATAGATATTAAAAAACAAACAAACAAGTAAACATACTCTGTGGTTTATGGATATATTCAGTTGGATCCAACAAGCCCTAGTTAGGCACCTACTATGTACATTTTGATAGGCATCAAAGATACAAAAGTAAAAATTGATACTTCAAATGTAACTTTAACCAGAACACTAACCACAAGAAGCACAATTTGTTGGCACTTATATTTTTAAAATTGATTTAATGGTGAAAGAGTGGGGATTGGGATAAAAGAAGCATCCAGAGCTCTCTTCTCCTGAATTAGTACTATGTATGTAAACCATCCTGACGGTCTTACACAAGAGGATCTTGAGAAACAGTAATTCCAAAAGAAGGGAAGGGTACAAAAGAGAATAGGTTGTGTTTTAGCAGAAAAGACAGTGGATCACTTTTTTCCTACTTTATCCAACTTGGAAGATCCAAAGTAGTTATTCATACATCCTCCTCTGGGAATTAACTGGATTTCTGCTTATTTATTTGAGAAATGAGCCTCTCTACCATAAGAAAATTCATTATAATTAGTTGAAAAATTCCTACTTTTAGGTTGAACACAGAATATTTAACTTCATGATGACATTTCTAAGATGTCAAAAATTTCAACTTTATTTTATTTTAATAAGTTAATTTATTTTTAGTTTTCAACATTAATTTCCATAAGTTTTAAAATTTTTTCTCCTTCCACCCCTGCCCCATCACCAAGATGGCATGCACTCTGATATAGGGTTTACATATACATTCCTATTCAAAATATTTTTACATTAGTCATGTTGTAAAGAAGCATTAGAACAAATAGGAGGAACCATGAGAAAGGACAAAACAAAAAAGGAAAATAGTCTCCTTTATTCTGCATTCAGACCTCACTGTTCTTTTTCTGGATGTGGATGATACCTTCCATCATATGTCTCCTAGAGTTGTTTTAGGTCCTTGCATTGCTGAGAAGGGCCAAGCCCATCAAAGCAGTCATCACACTGTGGCTGTTACTGTGTACAGTGTTCTCCCAGTTCTGTTCACCTCACTCAGCATCAGTTCATGGAAGTTTTTTCCAGGTTTTTCTAAAGTCCACCTGTTCATCACTTCTTATAGCGCAATAGTATTCTCTTATATTCATATACCACCACTTCTTAAACCATTCCCCAGTTGAATGATATCTCTTCAATTTCCAGTTCTTGGCCACCACAAAAATATCTGTTATAAATATTTTTGTAGTTGTGGGTCCTTTTCACATTTTTATGATGTCTTTGGGTTACAGCCGTAGAAGTGGTATTGTTGGGTCAAAGGGTATGCACATTTTTATAGCCCTTTGGGCATAGTTCCAAATTGCTTTTCAAAATGGTTGGATTAGTTCACAACTCCACCAAAATTGAATGTGTTACAATTTTCCCATATCTTCTCCAACATTTATCATTTTCCTGTTTTGTCATGTTAGTCAATCCCGTAGGTGTGATGTGGCACATTAGGGTTGTTATGATTTGCATTTTCTTAATCAGTAGTGATTTAGAGAATTTTTCCACATGACTATAGACCAGCTTTAATTTCTTCCTCTGAAAACTGCCTGTTCATACCCTTTGACCACATATCAGTTGAGGAATGACTTATATTCTTATAAATTTGACTTAGTTCTCTACATATTTTAGAAATGAGACCTTTATCAGAGACCCTATTTCCCTCCTAATCTTGGTTGTATTGGCTTTGTTTGTGCAAAAACTTTTCAATTTAATGTAATCAAAATTCTCCATTTTGCATCTCATAATGTTCTCTATCTCTTTTTTTGTCAACTTCATTTTAAATAGATTAACTACTTCTTTTGTACCAGGGATGATAAGTCTAGTAAGAGTAAGCATATTAGAGTTATTGACATCTGCACACCTACAAGAGAAAGTGGCTCAGAAGATGCTCAGACATTGCCTTTGCTGATCAAAGCAAATGATGCACCAAAGCAAATGATTAAAGCAAAAAATGTCCTATAGGATAGATTTATTGTGGTCAAGATAGATTTATTGTGGTCAAATATTTTCTTGCTCAAGAGCTCATTCAACTCAGCAGAAGTTAAGTCTTCTCATATTTATTAAGAACTTACTATATGTCAAGCACTGTTCTAAGTTCTGGGGATAAAAAGTAAGGCAAAAATAATCCCTGCCCTCCAGGAATTTACATTCTGGTAGAAAAGAGAACATGTGTATACTTGTGGAAATACAAGATATGCTCAGTTATTTGGTGGCAGTCTTGCAGTAAGTAGCAGGGAGAGAGAGAAGAAGGGAATTTTGTAGAATGTAGGATTTGAATTGAGTGTTGAAGGAAACCAGGGAATTCTGGAGGTAGAGATAAGCATGGGGTTGGGAAAGAACACTTCTGGTATGATGGATTATTGGGGACCACTTGGGTACCAATCCAAAGTGTGAGTGGAGATGTGATTAAAAGAATAGAGGGAAGAGAAAAGAGACACCAGGGGGAAGCTCAAGGAAGAACTCTGTTTAATGATGATTTGAACAGGGTTTTTAAAGATCCAAAAGACAAAGATTCAAGTATTTTTATCAATAGACTTAGTTTTTCA
>JAQQSV010003019.1:0-18599 GCA_028646515.1 Pseudochirops corinnae | reverse complement strand
CATTTTGAGTTGCTTTCCTTTAGAAAAGCAGATCTAAGAACCTGTGCTAGTAGCCGCCCTGGGTATGCTAGGGTGCTTGCTGTTACACTACCTTTCCAATCTTCTTAAACCTTACTCCTCAACATGGATTCTTCAGTATGAGTGACACTACTCTTCTGGCTTATCATAAATAAGACACTCCATCTCTTGACTTCTGGCATTTTTTCTTGTCTTGTATGTTCTCTGTCCTCTACTGCATCTACCAACCACTCTTGCTTCCCTTAAGTTCCAATTCAAATCCCACCTTCTATAGGAATCCTCTCCCAACCCTTCTTAATTCCAGTGCCCTCCCTCTTTTAATTCTTTCTATTTTTTTTCTATCTATGATTCATTTTGTATTTATTTGTTTGAATGTTGTCTCCTCCATTAGATTGTAACCTTCTTGATGGCAGGAACTTTTGCCTTTTTAAAATCCCAGTACTTTACATAATGCCTAACACATAGTTGGCTATTTATAAATGCTTATTTATTATTGATTGATTGATGATTAAGAGTACGACCATCCTCCTAGTCCCCTAGGCTCATAAATGTCATTTTCAACTCTTGACTATCTTTCAACCCCTTACCCTCCATATCCATTCTGTTGCTGAGGTCTATTAATTTAACTTTGCAACGTCTCCCAAATGTTTCACACCACCACTCTTGTGCAGGTCGTCATCACTTCATGCCTGTATGATTACAATAGCCTGCTAGCCTGCTAGTGGATCTGTCTGCTTCAATTCTCTCCAGTTTATCTTCCACTAAACTGTCAAAGTGATTTTCCTAAAGCTCAGGGTTCAAGTATGTTAGCCCTTTCTTATTTAATACTAGTGTTTCCCTCTTACCTTCAGGATTCAATTACAAAGATCTCTGTCATTTAATAACCTCTTTAACCTGTCTTTCCAGTCCTATTACACTTTATTCCTTCTAGGTAATCCTTATCCAGTGACAGTGACCTCTTTGTTAACATTCTCTGGTTGTCCCCCATGCCTGGAATGCTCTTCCTGTCATCTGGGTTCCCTGGCTTACTTTGTTGTTATTATATAATCTTATTTGTTTTACTCTGCATCAATACATAAAAAGTCTTAACATGTTTTTGTTTTCTGAACCCATAGCCTTCATAATTTCTTATAGATGAATAATATTACATTATCTTCATATGCCATTCAGTCACCCCTCAGTTGATCAGCATCCCAATCTTTCTTTCTTTTGTTCCTTGCTACCACCACAACCAAAAGAACTGCTGAAAATATTGTATGTAATGGTGAAGAGCGCTATGAATGAGACCTTCATTTTGTAGTTCCTCATTATATGTTTAACTATGTCTTTTCTTATCATCTTTGGTCTTGGGGCAGGGGGGATTGTACCTAGTAACAATATCAGTATATCAAAGGCAGCTAGGTGATATGGTAGATAGAATTCTGGGCCTGAAATGAGGAAGACACATCTTCATGAATTCAAATCTCATCTTAGACACTTACTAGCTGTGTGACTGTCCTCCTATGTAAAATGAGCTGGAGAAGGAAATGACAAAGCATCCCAGCATCTTTCCCAAGAAAACCCTAAAGGGGGTGACAAAGAGTCAGACACAACTTAACAATGACTCAACTCGCATACTAGATCAAAAGGCATATTTTAGTGCCTTTTGGGGCATGATCCAACCCGGTTTCCAGAATGGATTGAACATGTCATAGCTCCACTTACAATGCATTAGTATGTTTATATTCCATATCCAACAGTTGTTATTCTCTTTTTCTGTTATATTTGCTGTGGTGGCAGCAATATTCTGAACACCATTCTTCCACACAAGAAATTATACAAATTAAACTATTAATAGTTTGTTGTAATTTTCTTCATAGTATAGTTATTAATAATAGAAAATATTAATATTATTTTCTCTTTGCTTAGTGACCACAGATAGTGGTCCTACACCCTCCTAGGTCCAGGAAATGCTTCATGTAAGTAACCACCATCTCTAGAAGCGTTACCAAAAATATCACCAGAAGCAGGAAGGCCATTCCAATCTCACTTTCCTTTGATTGCCATTCCCATTTGCAATAAAATCATGCTACTTTGATACTGCTAACTGTTCCAATTTTTCTGGGATGGCCCTCACTCAATCTAGTTGTATGTTCATTTATATTCAATTGTACAATGAAATGAGGCACTTGTAGTTTATTTAATAGTCAACAAACTGATATTTCCTTAGCCATATCAAGAGAAGGATGTTAAAAGGACATGTATTTAGGACAGTTAGAATTGTTTGATATAATGAAAACTCTTGTGCTTCTAAATTGTCCATAATTATCCGACAGCCAAGCATCAGAGCCCATCTGCAGCAACTTGTGGCTGTTTTATACTCAAGGAACTAGCCTTGTCCTCAGAGCCAATTCAAAATTCTCTCAATAATTTTTGGAAGGATCTTGTTCAAACAGTATTTACTCATATGATGCATACAAGGCAGAACATCAGGGCAATCTTAATTTGCATTTCTCTTATTAATTATCCGGAACATTTTTTTTCATATCATTATTGATAAATTTCATTTCTTCCTTTGAAAACTTCCGTTTATTTTTGCTCTTGGATCTATTGGAAATGACTTGTGTTCTCATCTATTTGAATAAGCATACATGCATATATTTGATATCAAATCTTTATCTAGAAAAAAAATTCATTCATCTGCTTTGTACACAAGCTTTGCAACTTTGTATAACCAAAATTATGATTCTTCCTCTCCATTGTTTGGTCAAAAATCATTCCCTTTCCATTTTTCTGATGGGTATCTCTTTCCCTGATCTTCCACTCCACACAGACACACACACACAGATGCACACACACACACACACACATCTATGCATATGTTGTAACCCTGTATATAGCTAAGTCACATAATCATTTTTCGTTTATTGTGGTATATGATATGAACTGTTGATTTTAAAATGACTTCTTTCAGATTGCTTTTCAGTTTTCCCAAAAGCTTTTTATCAAATAGTGAGTGCTTATGCCAGTTGTTGGTGGCATTAGTTTATTTAACACTCTGTTGTTATATTCATTTTCCTTTTTGATATTGTGAATTTAATTTATTCCACTAATTAACTTTTCTCTTTTTAACCAGTTCCAAATGGTTTTGATGAATATTGCTTTGTAGTACAGTGTCAGATATAGGACTACTAAGCTTCTTTCTTCCCATCTTTTTCTTTTTCATTTTTTTTTTAACCTTGACCCTCTTGACCATTTGTTACTGCAAATATATTTTATTATATTTTCTAGCTATTTAAAGGAATACTTTAGTAGTTCAAGTGGTATGATACCAAATAGTTAAATTATTTTCATCAGTATAGTCTTTTTATCCTACTGACATGATGTGATAGAACCATTTCCTTGCAATAATTAGTTTACCCTAAAAGAGAAAAAAGCTGTCCCTGACATTTGATTGATCCCTGAAGCCATTGATTTATAGCTTCCTAGTCACCTAAGGGCATAAAAAAGTCTTCATGTGGAGCCAGGGCTTTTCCAATTTCTAGAGGATTTCTGAAATTCACCAGTCACCATACTCTCCTCTGCTGACCTAATGTGTTGCCATATGAAGACAAGGTGAGAGGTGAATCCAGAGAAACTAAGTTCATCTATATTCTTGTTGTAAATCCTTGATGTTTTAAGGACCAGTAACCTTCCTTTTATTAACAGCTTAATTACTTTTAAGTGTCATATTTTATCAAACTATCAAATCTGAATTGCCTGATTACTATCAGTAGGCTTGCCTCTCTGATATTGAACAACTAATATTTCTCCAGTTATGTGATCTGTTTCTATAAATAATAATTTAAAATTATATTCATATAGTTCCTGTATGTGTTCCAGTAGCTAGACATGCACATATTTTATAATTCTATGGTTACTTTGAATGGTGTTATTTCCAGCATCTCCATCTGGGTATTTTCCTATTCTTATCCAGGAAAGCTTATGATTTAAGCAGATTTATTTTATTTCTTACCAGTTTGCCCAAATTACTATAAAATTTATTTAATATATTTATGTTTTCTATTTAATTCCTGAATTGTGACTTCATGTAGAGCCATGGCTTCTAATGCACTATTGGATGGGTGTGGTGGGCCCCTATTGGTCCCAATTTAAACTAACTGGTGTTCTGCTACTGGTTTTGATTTCTGCTGGTGTCTATACTCATGCTGTAGCAAGTTTCCAGGTCTACCTGCATCATTTAGGAATAGAGTGCTAGATTTTTAAGTTCTTGAGGGGCAGTTTGGTTTAGTGTATTACAAGCTTGCAGAATCTCTAGGTCATACACACTAATTCCTATCATATACATTGTTGATTCTCAATAAAACATCCAGAGTCTTTAATGCACTGCAACTTTCTATTTGGAGGGCCCTAGTCCTCCTTCTCCTATTCCTGGATCCACTGTTAAGAGGACTCTGGTTTCTTGATTGAACTGGGGACTTCTAGTTCAAGTATTCTGGTCTTTATATTATTTTATCCCACAGCACCATAGGTTCCAGATATTAGAGATTTGTACTGGAGGACTGAACTCAGTGTTTGATGTACCCTTTCTGGCTGGACGTCTTCAATTTTTTCTATGGGCCTCCATTTCTTTTTGTTTCTCTGGTCAAACCTGGGATGAAAAATGGTACTTTAATTCCACTTTTGATTTCTTAGGCATTATTTGATTTGATTTAAAAAATACTGGAGTACTTGTTTGAGATCTTGTTCATTTACAGGATATTGTGAGTACCACCAAGGTGGGATTTTTGGTGGTGTTGGAGTTCAGTTTCCCAGACTCAGTCTAAATTGTAAAGATCTGAAGGATTAATCACCTTTGAACCTTGATAATTCACAACTGTGCTAAGTCAAGCCTTCTGGCTCTGAGCTAGTCAGAGACTGAGTCTTTGTTATATATTCTGGGAGGTTGGAATTTTGCTTTAGAGGTTTGCTCATGACAAGGCTCTTTTGATTTCCTGAGTGACCATTTCTTAAGAGTCCCCCAACTGCTCAGACTTCTGTGCTTCCTCAATCTAGTGATGTATATAGATTGTATAGCAATACTGCTATGTTCAAACAGCTGAAGCCCTGTCTATTGGACTTTGTGCTAATTTCTCTGCTTGTATTTTCTCAAAGTTCATGGTGCTGACCTTTCCCCTGAACTAGTGAATGTAATTAAAAGAAGTTTGTTGACCCCTTTAAAAGGTTGCTTTCCTTCAGTAAAGCAGATCAAAGAAGCTGTGCTAGCTGGCCATCCCGGATGTGCTAGGGTGCTGACTACGACAGCTCTGTGACCCTGGGAAAGTTACTTCTCCTTTGTCTGCCTCAGTTTCCTCACCTCTTAATGGGAAAAAAATAAAATCATCTACTTCCTAGGATAATCATGAGGGAATAAAATCAGATAATACTTGTGAAGTACTGTACAGATTCTGATTTGTATTATTATTCTACCCCTGTTCACTCCACAAGCTTAATTAGAAGTCCTCTACGACAGATTTTATCATAATTTCTATGAATTAAAGCTATAATAAAATTTGTTTTTATTTTCTAAGGAAGGCCAGTTCAAGTTACTGATTTTTATTATATATTGGTTAATCAAGACTAATGCTTCTCAGAGGCAACCTGAACTCAGCATCTAATTAAATTTGAGTATTTGTTTCAGAATCAAACATTTTCATTGTTTCAATCATATAAGCACTGTTTGCATTATTTCAAAATTGTTAGTCATAACTTAAATAGTAACTTAAAAGCTCTACTGAGCACAGAATCTTGTTTCCACAATTATAGAAGGGGATGGGGGAGACAAGACATTTGAACTAAAATGCAAATCTGTGTTTTGGCAAAATTATAACCTGCTAACTTTTCTCTACATCTCTCCAAACCCCAGGCTAATGCTTCAGTATTTCAAAGCTAAATAAATTTTCTGTAACAAAACCTTACTTTTGAAAACAATTCACATCTGGTTTTGATTCATTATTCTCACAAAGTCCAGAATGTAAATTCCTTCCCATTGGTATTTCTTTACCACAAACTTAAGCTGTAGCTTGAGAACATAAAATGTAGAATGACTTCTCTTCATTAAAAAAAAAAAGGAGCTCTGGATTTAAAAAATGCATACCCTGGACAATAGTACCACCATTTCTCTCTCTACAAACACAAACATGATGCTGTCAAACTTTTTTGCTTTTTTCTTCTTCAAAGTTCAGCCACACACTTATGTGTATCAACATATACTTTTTTGTTAAAGGTAAGAAGAAAATGTCATTGTGATGAATGGGAATTTAGTTATGTAATACAAATTAGTTAAACTTTTTTTCCATTATAGTGAAAAAAACCTCATTTCCCATGTATATGGATTAAAATATATTCCAAAGTAAGCTGTTCAAATTTATTACTAAAATTACAGTTATAAATGTAATGCCATATAATTTCACATACTGAACAATATAAACACTATTTTTATAGCAACTTATTCCAAACTCTGAGTGAGATTTTGCCATACCAACAAAAATGGTGATGCACTCAATTGAATTCATCTTGCTTCAAAAACATTCAGGAAAAGAGATGAAAAATGAAAGAGAGAGAGAGAGAGACAGACAGACAGAGACAGAGACAGATGGAAAGAGACAGAGATAGAAAATACTTAGAGACTAAGAGCCCTGAATGCCAGTCTGTGTTTAGATACATCCTTTTTAATCCTGCACCAATCAATTAACCTCTTAGAATTTCAGTTCTTCATCTATAAAATGACATTAATAATAACTGTTAGAAACAACATTGATCCAATAACAGATAGAGGGCCAATGTTGGAATAAGAAGAGTTGGTGTCAGTCTTTGTCTCTGATCAATATCATTTAGGTGACACTCGGCAAATCACTAAACAGATTCATGATCCAGAAATATCTAAGACCATACATTTCAGTTGAATTGTCCATCCATACTGGTGGAGGAACTTTCCACATGGAAAGTCTTCCATATAGCTAAAATCACAAATACAGATCCCCCTACACAAAAAATAAACTAAAAATATCCAAAATACATGAAGGATTGCAAGGTTAAGAAGCTATCCATTTTAAGAAGATAGGAGATGAAATTTCTGGATTGAGGTTTAAAATAGAGGCATGAGATTCTCTTGGTCAGTGATAGAGTGCTCCTAACAATGACTGGCAAGCATACCTTTTCCTAAAATCTTTAAAAATGTAATTAATAGGCCTTTAAATGGAAAATAATGTATTGAGAGACCCTGCTTTACTTATATCCAGCATGCTGGCTAGCATAAACCATAATACATAGTAGGAAGAAAACATCTAAAAATTTATAGAAAATAAAATTCAGGAAAATCTATGTTCTCAGAAGTTTGGAAAAATGCATAAAATGCAGATACATTGAAAGATAAACTGGTGATTTTAACATAGATATAATAATAATAACAGAGATTTCAATGAGACTTGATGGGATGAATCTACACAAGAATATGATCCTAGACAAGTTTATCTCATTCAAAGGGAATATACGTTTTTCAAAATAATTATACGTTAAGAAGAAATACTCATGTGAGGAAAACCTGGAATAAAAGGCAGAAATCAAAATAAATATTCTAATAATAATATAACATAGACCACCTGCACAGAAGGTGGAGCTAGAGGAGTACTTTAGGAAACAGATCATTAATCTGACAGAGATATGACAAAGTAGTGATGGATCACTTCAATTACCATGAAACTGCCCTCCCCTCTTTCTCTTTCTCTGTCTGTCTGTCTGTCTGTCTCTCTGTGTCTCTGTCTCTCTGTCTCTTTCTCTCTCTCTCTCTCTCTCTCTCTCTCTCTGTCTCCCTCTCTCTCTCTCTCTCTCTTTCTCTCTCTCTCTCTCTCTCTCTCTCTCTCTCTTTCTGTCTCCGTCTCTCTCTCTCTTTCTCTCCCCTCAACCCCCCTCCTCTGAATGAACACTCTCTTGTTTTGTTTTTAATGATAACTTCATTCTTAATAAAAGTAGGGGCACCAACAAGGGGGAAATGTTATTATGGAAATGGTTTTTAACCAATCAAGAGAAAATTGGCAGGGAGTAACCATTTCATCTTAAAATTTATGGTAGACAAAGAAAGGAAAGCTAGTTAATCTGACATACTCTCTAGATCTGGGTAGAGCAGATACTGTTTCTATCTCCAAAATATCTTTTCATCTGCTCTTGTTTCACTATATACGTGGCTACCAACTTAGTTCAGGCTGTCACTGCCATTATCATCTAGATGATTGCCAGGGCCTTCTAATAGCTTTTCCTGTCTCAATTCTCTCATCACATCAATCCATTTCCAATATAGCTGACAAACTGACTTTTATTAAGCACAGGTCTTACCATGTCATTTCTTTACTCAATCTACACCAATGCCTTCCTATTGCTACTAGAGTAAAGCTTCTTTGTTGTTATTTTTTTAATACATTCACACACTGTCTTCTTCCAGTCTTTTCAGCCTTAGAATATGTTACTTCCCTTTTCACAATCTATAGATAAGATAAATTGGTTTTCTCTTCATTCTTCAAGTCACTCTTTGTCCAATCTTAATACCTTGGTCCAGGCTGTTTCTTGGGCCAAGAAGGCACTCCCTCTTCTTCCTAATAAAATCCTTTTCTTGCTTCAAGACTCAGTTCAAAAATACCTTCTATATAATCTATTTCTTGATCCCCACTCCCAAATGTTACTGCCCTCTCTCTGTAACTACTTTTAAATTAACTTCTATTTATTTTATTATTCAGTAGGTATTTAATATATACTTGGACATGTTGTATCTCTCCTAATAGGATGTAATCTATGATCAGAGATTTTTTTTTTAACATCTTTTTTTTTTGCATCCCTATTTCCTAACACAGTACTTGGGACAGACTAGGTGCTTAATAGACGTTTAGTTTGAATGATTTGTTAAAACTCCAGATAAACACTTTCAATTAAAAAGGATAGAAAATGAATCAGCTAACAAACACTTGATTTCTCATGACCACACTATTGGAATAGCATTTGAATGGTTTTCACACCAGTCTATCCTCCACCAGGTATAAAATTAATCTTCCTTAAGCTCAGGTATAAGCACATTATCATCTATTCAACAAATTCCAGTGACTTCTTCTTACCTCTAGGATCAAACAGAGAATCTCTTTTTGGCTTATGGAATTTTTCATAACTATACTGTCCACTTTTTTGTCTTTTCCAATTTTCTTAAACCTCTTTCTATTCCATGAACTTTATGATCCAGTAACATTGATTTCATTTTTTCTTAAGTTATTTCAGTTGTGTCCAATTCTTTGTGATTCCATTTTGGGTTTTCTTTGCAAGATAATGGAGTTGTTTGTTATTTCTTTCTACAACTCATTTTAAAAATGCAGAACTTCATCCAACAGAGTTAAACAACTTGTCTTGGGTGGTAGAGCTAACATGTGTATGAGGCCAGATTTGAACTCAGGAAGATAAACCTTTCTAACTTCAGGTGCATTGTTTTATTCATTGCAACACCTAGATTTCACAAAACAAAACTCAATCAATATTAATTTTTGAAATTCTGTCAGGTTTTACCAAGCAGTCCAGTCGTCTTATTGTTTAGTTGCTTAAGTCATGACTGACTCTTCATGACCCCTTTGGAGTGTTTTGGCAAAGATACTCAAGTGGTTTGCAATTTCCTTTTCCAGTTCATTTTACAGATCAGAAAACTGAGGCAAACAGGGTTAAATGATGTGCCCAGAGTCACACAGCTAGCAAATGTCTGAGGGAAGTTTTGAACTGAGGAAGAGAGTCCATTAGATTTCAAACCCAGGGCTTTATTCACTGTACCATTTAGCTGTTCAGGTCTCATTGATGTCCCTTAAACAAGATACTCCATTTCCAAACTCTATGAATTTTCACTAGCTGTCCCTCAATGCCTGGAATTTTCCTTTCTCATTTCCATCTCCTGGATTTCCTGACTGAATTCAAGGCTTAGAAAAATCCAGTCTCCTATAAGAAGCCTCTCCCAATCACATTTTATTCTAATGTCTTCCATCTGATGATAATTTCCAAGTTAATATATACATATGCATACATATATGTGTACATGTATTTATGTAGACATATATACATTCATATATACATGTATGTATATATATCTGTTTATATTTTTTATATATAGTGGTTTGCCTGTTGTCTCTCTAACTGGACTGTGAGTACTTTGATAGTAAAAACTGATTTTTTGTTTATTTTCCCCTTTCTTATCCAAGGAAAAAGGGATGTTGAAGTCTCCTGCCATTATTGTGTTACTGGCTGTGTCTTCTTGTAACTCAGATAAGGTTTCTTTTATGAATTTTGATGCTAAGGCATTTAGAGAATATGTTTTTGCTAATATTGGTTTGCTGTCTATGGTTCCTTTGAGTATAATAAAATTTCCTTGTTTATTTTCTTTCCCATCCCCTCAAATGTTTATTTTGGATTTATCAGATAGCATGATAGCAGCTCCTGATTTTTTGGATTCATTTAATACATAGCAAAAACAGTTTTCCATTCCCTCAGTTTTATTTGTGTAAGTCTCTCTCTTTAAAAAAAAATGTGTTTCTAGTAACCAACGTATTGTAGGGTTTGTTTTCTTATCAAATTTCTCATTCTTTTTTTTTGAATTGTTAATTTGTTTACATTTAAAGTCTTGAGAGTCAAGTTTATATTTCCTTCCAACTGCCTTTACTATTTTTTCCAGTTATTATTTTCTCCTTCTTCTTCTATAAACACATTTCTCTGTTTCTTTACTTACTTTACCTTAACTTTTAAAAAGGTGTTCCAGTTCCCCTTGACTCTGTTCCCCTCATCCCTGATGGCTTCCCCTTGTTGCTTCTGTTCAGGGTTTTGCTTATTTGTTCATTTTTCTCTCTTGCTTTTATCTTGTTTTATTGTTCTTTTCCCTAGTCTAGGTCAAGTAGATTCTCCCTTCTCTTTCCTTTCAACTAGTACTGTTCGTTAGTGTTTTTTTCATATTCATCCTCTCTGTCTACTCAAGATCCTCCCTCATTCTCTGATTTATGATTCCTATAATAATCTGATCTCCTTTTCTTGGTGTTCTACATGTAATCAAAGCTTGCAAGGTAATCACTTCATTCTCTTCCCTTAAGGTTATTTCTGCCACTGCCTTGTAGAACTTACCCTGTGGATTCTCCAATTCCATTTTGCCACATTCTCAGAACAATGTTAATTATTGCAGATGTGAGAGAGGGCATATTCCATAAAAGCACCCCTCCTCCACCATATCTCTGATTTTACCAACTACTATTACTCTATAGCCTCTCCTGATTACACTTCCCCAATTTGCCCCCAAATATCCCTAACCCAACCATTCTCTGTCACATCTTCCAGTTGCCAGTTACCTCCAGAAGGTTCAACTCCTCCCCTTCCAAGGTCAGACAAGTAGAGTTTTTAAGCACTATATCTCCTAGGCCATATCTAATACAAGGTCCTTCTCTCTCTTCACAGACTGTCTCTCTTCACCTGTAGGATAAATCAATGAAACCATCCTCCATCACCAAAGCAAGATCTACTTCTCCACATTCCCCTTTTTAATCCTTTTCTCCTCCTCATAACTCATTCTCTTGTAGGGTCTTTTTCTAAGACTACAGGAGTCTCCTTTCCTTCATTAATAATGCTTGATTTGATCCCAGAACAGCACACATTCCTCTCAGTCCCCTTCTTTCCCTTTCCCTTTTATATACTTTCCCATTTTTTTAATGTGGTCTTCCACCCGAAAATGATTCACCTGTAGATAGGATGTTGTATTGCCAAGGCAATATTCACAGGAATGACGGTGACTGTGAATATGCCAGCATACTTCTGAATTGCAAAATATAACAGACTCTCCATCAAAAGCAAAACATTTATTCAGACACCAGAAAGTCAAATCCCAACACCAGAAAACCAAATCCATCATAGCAACAAAAAAGTTAATACACCTTATCGCTGCAGGAAGCAATATCATCCCAAAGCCTTCCCCCTACTTGTATCTTCCCCCAAACCAACACCCGCAAATTCATTTCTGCTTGTCTACATCCTCTCCTTCCTTTATTCTAATTGCTCTTACTCCCAGCTTTCCCTGGGTTGCACTGTACCTTTCCTGCTCCACCTGTTCAGCAAGCTACTCACACCAAGAGCTCCATGTGATTACATTCAATTTATTAAGGGTCAAGGAAGATCTTTAAATTCCCTTAGGCCTATTAATGGGCAAGGAAGATATTCAAATTCTCATTACCAATACATATATATGAAAGTTCACTTCAAAATGCCCTTGCCCACATCTTCACTGAACACTTCCATCTTCACTCTTGTATCCTTGTGTATATTAAGAAGTTTCTTTCTGGTCTTTCTGCTGGCACTTTGTTTCTATTTCTTTCTTTGGTGGCTGTATTTATTCATTCCTGCATTACTGTTGTCTGAGGTGTTTGAGGAGCAAATCATCTTTTCAGTTCTGCTTTTCTTTCTAAAGATGATTTAAATGTCTCTTTATTTTTGAATGTCCATTTTCAGAATGTATGGTTAAGCTCAGTATGTCAACTTGGGCTGCAACCTAAGGTCTACTACTCATTGAAACATACTATTCCATTTCCTTTGATGGGCAGAAAAGTCTTGCACATAAACTTATTTTTCTTTATATTTAAATATCTTTCTTGTCATTTTCAGAACTTGTTCTTTCTGAATTGAATTGTTAAATTTTTTACATTTTGTTTCTGAGAATTTCTTGCCTTTTTTTTTTTTTTTTTTTTGTCCTATGGGCAGCAAAGTGGGACAGTGGACAGAATGGCAGGCCTAGAGTTAGGAAGACTCATCTTTCTGAGTTCAAATATAGCCTCAGATACTTATTAGCTGAGTGATCCTAGACAAATCACTTAACCTTGTTTTTCTTAGTTACCTCATCTGTAAAATGAGCTGGATAAGAAAATGGCAAACCACTCCATTATCTCTGCCAAGAAAACTCCAAATGAGGTCATGAAGATTCAGACATGACTGAAAAATATCCATATTTTTTTTCTGCAAGAAATCTATGAATACTTTCAATTGCTATTTAATTTCTAAGTTTAAAAGTTCTGAACACTTCTCTTTTATTTTAATGATGTGTTTTTCTGGGATTTTTAGCTTCAAAGTCAATATATTTTCCTTGCACAATTTCATTTAATGTTATTGTTTTTGCTTCTCTTTTGATAGATTGCTCTTCATTTCTATGTGTTTACACCCCCAAACTATTGTTCTATCTTTTATTTCTTTGGTGGGGCTTACCATTACAGATGTAAGTTTTTCTATTCTGTCATTATTTTTGTTGAGCATGACTTAAAACTGGTCTTATAAGTCACATTTCCCTTTTGAACCATTCAGGGAGAGTGTGTTATGGCTCCTTGTTTTACTCATGTTCCACAGATTTCTCTATCTCATCAAATGTTAGATAATTTTGCTTTATTTCATAATATTCACAAATTCCTTAAATTCTTAACTAGATTTGGAGGTCATATTTTCTTCTGTTGTTAATCGTTTACCTGCTTCTAAAAATTAGCTTGTGTTCAAGGTGTTTGAGTTGTCTTCTTCCTGAGATCTTCGGTAATTTTGGTCTTTTTCCCCTACCAGATTTTCTTTTATCTGTTATCCCAAGAATGAGTAACCTGGGGTTTTGAGGCCACATGTGACCCTTTTGGTCCTTAGGTGAGGCCCTTTGACTGAATCTGAACTTCACAGAATAAATCCACTGAATAAAAGAGATTTGTTCTGTAAAATTTGGACTCAGAAGACCACACTCAAGGACCTAGAAGACCACATGTGACTTCAAGGCTACAGGTTTCCCACCCCTCCACTATCCTGAGAAGCGACTATTCCATAATTATCATTTCCTTGGGGACTAGATCTCAAAGTGTTTCAACATCCTCCAACACCAGGAAATCCATGCTCCACTAGCTACGGTCTCTGCCTCAAGTGATTTTTGGGGTGGTCAGACCTGGCCTCAGGTAAATGCTGGTTTTTTCCCTCAGACTTAGTGAATTGTTTCCCCATCCATGACTCCCAAAGTATTCTTTCCATCCTTTTTCTGTTTCTTAGTTTTTTGGTGTAGCAGGTATGGTTCAGAGATACTGCCCCCAGCCCCCATCCTTTTTTTGGCAATATTGTAACATTCACTTTTAATTTTTATTGTAATTGTTGTTTCCATTGACATTACTGTATTGTTCTTTTGGTTCTGCTCACTTCACTCTGCATCATATTCAATAAATTTTTCGAAACTTCTCTGTATTCATCACAACTCTTATTTCCTACAATACAGTAATATTTCATTAAATACATGTACTGTAATTTGTTTATCCATTCCCCAAGCCATAGACATTTACTTTGTTTCCAGTTCTTTGCTTGCCTCCGGCCCCCCAAAAAAAGGTCTGTTACAAACATTTTGGTGTTTCTCAGACTTCTTTCTTATCACTGACCTCCTTATATCAAAAGCATAGCAGTGGAATCTCTGGGTCAAAGAGTAAAAGCAGCTTAGCTGTTGAATTTTCACTAATTCTAAATTGCTTTACAAAATGATTTAACTGATTTTCAGTTCTATCAACAATGTATCAATTTTCCCACAACCTCTCTAACAATGAATGTTTATCTTTTTGTCATCTTTGTCAAATTGTTAGATATTAGGTGACACATTAGCATTATTTTGATTAGTATTTCTCTTATTAGTAATATGATATATTCTTTCATTTGGTTGCTAATAGTTTGCAACTCTCCTTCCTTTTTAAATTTTAAAATAATATTTTATTTTTCTCACAATTGTATTGAAAAACAATTTTAGCATTTTTTTTATACTTACACATTTCAAATTATATCCCTTATTCCCTCCCCTAATCCCTTCATGACACACTGAGATGTAGGTTATGTATGTGCAGTCATGTAAATCATATTATTAATTTTGTGCAAAAAGACTCAAAAGAAAAAAAACAAGAAAGGAAGGAAGAAAAGAGGAAGGAAAGAAATAAAGAAAGAAGGAGAAAAACAATATGCTTCCCTCTGTATTCAGACATCAATTCTTTCTCTGGAAGTGGATAGTATTTTTCATCATGAGTCCTCTGGGATTTTCATGGGTCATTGTATTCCTGAATATAGCCAATCATTCATGGTTCTTCATAGTACAGTATTGCTATTACTGTGTGCAACATTCTAGTGGTACTGCTCAATTCATTTTATATCAGTTTATATAAGTTTTTCCAGTATTTTCTGAAATCATTTTGCTTGTTATTTTCCATAAAGCAATGATATTCCATTATAATCATATGCCACAAATTTCAGTCATTCTCCAATTGATGGTCAGTCCTTCTATTTCCAATTCTTAGCCACCACCAAAAAGAGTTGCATTAAATATTTTTGAACAAATCAATTTTCATTAAAAAAATGATCTCTTTTGGGATATGGACATAATGATGGTATTGCTAAATTAAATTGTATGCAAAGTTTTGTAGCCCTTTGGACATAGTTTCAAATTGCCAAAATGGTTGAATCAGTTCACAATTCCAGCAACAATGCATTACTGTCCTAGTTTTCCTGAATCCCCTCTGATATTTGTTTCCTTTTTTTTTTTTGCCACATTAGTGTGAGATAGTACCTCAGAGCTGTTTTAATTTTGCAGTTGTCTAATCAATAGTGATTTAGAACATTTTTTAAAGATGATACATCACTTTGATTTCTTGTCTGAAAGTCACCTGTTTATATTCTTTATAAATTCACGTATGATTTGTATTATTATAAATTTGACTCAGTTCTCTATATATTTGAGAAATGAGGCCATTATCAAAGACACTTGCTGTAATCCCCCACCCCAGTTTTCTTCTTTCTTTCCAATTATGGTTATATTGGTTTTCTTTTATGCAAAAACTTTTTCATTTAATATAATCAAATTTTCTATCTTCCTTCCATGTTTTCCTAATTCTCTTATGCTATCATCCTTTGTGTGTAAATCATATACTCTTTCCTTATCTTAGTATATAGTGTGAATTGTTGGTTTATACCTAGTTTCTGCCATACTGTTTTCAATTTTTCCCATAAGTTTTTGTCAAATTATGAGTTTATGCCCCGAGAGCTTGGATCTTTGGGTTTCTCAAACACTGGATTAATATGTTCATTGACTACTGTGTCTTGTGTACCTAATCTATTCCAATGATACATCTTTCTATTTCCAGTCAGCCACTACTAGATTGTTTTGATAATTACTGCTTTATAATGCAATTTGAGATCTGGTACAGGAGGTCACTTTTAATCACTTTTACCTCCCCTACCTCTCATTGATTCCCTTGACAATCTTGAACTTTTTTTTCTTCCAGATTAAATTTGTTATTATTTTTTCAAGTTCTATAAAATATTTTAGGTAATTTGATTGGCATGGTAATGAATAAATAGATTAATTTAGGTAGAATTATCATTTTTATTATATTGTCTTAGCCTCTTCATGAGTCATGAGTTTGCTTCCTCATTGCCTATTCTAATTGGTTAACATTTCTAGTAAAATATGGCATAAAGTAGTGGTAATAGACATCCTTGTGTCACCTCAGATGATATGGGGAAAGTTTAAAGCTTAATCTTATTGCAGACAATACTTGCTGAAGGATCTAGATAAAAATGTTTCACTTAGTTTATCATTTTAAGGAAGGCTCTATTTATTCCATCCTCTGTAGTGTTTTTAATAGAAAAGGGTGTTATATTTTGTCAAAAAATTTTTCTCCATCTACACAAGTAATCATGTGAATTTTTTTTAAATTGATACAACCAATTAATGCTGATAGTTTTCCTAAAATTTAACCAGTCCTTCTGTCCTACTATAAATTCTACCTATGCATAGTGTTTGATCATTATGATATACTGGTGTAATCTCCTTGCTAGTATTTTATTTTAAAATTTCATGTAATATTAATTAGGGTAACTACTCTATACTTTTTTTTTTCTGTTTTCATTTTTCCTGGTTTGGATATCTTCACCATATTTGTATCATAAAAGGAATTCTGCAGTACTCCACATATTTTTCCAAATAGTTCATGTGATACTCAAAATAATAGCTTTTTTAATGTTTGGTAAAATATGTTTTTGAATCCCCCTGACTGAATTTTTTTTCTTAGGGACTTCATTGATGGTTCATTCAATTTCCTTTTCTAGGAACATGTCATTCAAATATTCTATTTTTTCTATTAATTTGCAAAATTTGTATTTTTGTAAATATCCATTGAATATCCTTAGATTCTCAGGCTTATTGACATGTATTTGGCAAAATAGCTCCTCGTAATTGTTTTAATTTTCTCTTCATTGATATTGAATTCACCCCTTTTCACTTTTTTGATATTGATAATTTTGTTTTCTTCTTTTTTAAAATCAAATTTTTTTCCCCCATAAAATCATCTTCTAATTTTACTAGTTCAGTGGTTTCCTTTCAATTTCACTAATTTCCCATTTGATTTTAATGATTTCCAATTTGCTGTTTAATTGGGGATTTTTAATTTGTTTCTTTTCTAGGATTCCCCCCCTCCCCCAGTTACATGCCTAATTAATTATTCTGCTCTTTATTTTATTGATGTAAGTGTTAAGGGATATGATTTTTCCTCTAAATACTGCTTTGGCTGCATCCCATAAATTTTGCTATGTTATCTCATTGTTGTCATTCTCTTTAATGAAATTATTGATTGTTTCTATGATTTGTTCTTGGATACACTTATTTTTCATGTTGAGATAATTTTTTTCTCATTTAAAAAATTTAGGAATGCTTGGAGGTCTTTTATTTAATTAAATATCCATTTTTCCACTGAAGAATTATCCTCTGTTTTGCTGGGTAGATGATTCTTAGTTGCAACCTTAACTACTTTGCCTTCCAGAATATCATCTTCCAAACACTCTACTTCTTTAATGTAGACAGTTTAATGTTGACTGTAGCTCTGTGGTATTTAAATTGTTTCTTTTTGATGCATGTAGTACTTTTTCCTTAATGTGGAAGTTTTGGAATTTGACTATGAAATTCTTGGAAGTTTTCATTTTTTTTTCTCTCAGGTGGTGATTGGTGGATTCATTCCATTTTTATTTTACCCTCTGGTTCTAGGATATTAGGGAAGTTTTCATTGCTAATTTCTTGAAAAATGTTGCTCAGGCTCTTTTTTGATCCTGGTTTTTATGTAGTCTAATAATTCTTAATTTATCTTTCCTTGATCTATTTTCTAGATCACTTGTTTTTTCAATGAGAAATTTCACATTTTCTTCTCTTATTTTTATTTTGTTGACTTTATCTTATTTTTTCTTGATGTCTCATAGAGTCATTAGCTTCTACTTTCCCAATTTTAATTTTTTTTCCTTTTAAATGACTTGTTTATTTACTTTTAATTTAAAAGATTTGGTTCCACAATCACTTGAGTTTCAGATTTTCTCCCCTCCCTTCCTTCCCTCCCATGGTGGCATGCAGTCATGTATAGGATCTACAAATACTTTCACATTGTACGATAGTTTGGTTATATAGAAGGGTTGTAACCAATGAGTGATCACTGGGCAAAGAAAAAAAAAAGCAAAACCAGACATGAAAGAGAACGATAGTGTGTTTTGTT
>JAQQSV010003014.1:0-10583 GCA_028646515.1 Pseudochirops corinnae | reverse complement strand
GAAGAGAAAATTAATATCTCTTCACAAATCTATCCATATATTTTCTTTCAATTTCTGTGGGCAAATCATTCTAAATGTTGAAGACTATGGACTACATCCTATATACAGTTCTAGAATTCATTGAAATCATTTCTAGTGAACTATTTGATGTGCTAAGACTATAAAGGATTGACTGGATACTGTTATGACAAGAGTTGTTTGAGGCCATAAAGGGCAGACTAGTCTGGCACTTTTAAGTTCCAGTTCTAACTCTGAAAGTAGTCTGACAATAGACAAGGTACTTATCATCCAAGAACTTCTTCAGATAGTTGTTTCAGGTAAAAACAACTAGCTAATTCCTGCCAATTTGAAAACCATTATTGCAATCATAAAATTAGTCAATCAGTTATTTATATAGTTGTCCTACCAAATTAATCCAAACTATATGATTAATGTGTCTAATTTTATTCAGAAGTGAAGTATTAACAAACTAGTCCAGTGAAATATAGAAATGTCTTCTTTGAAGTCTTACAATTTCTGTATGTGTCCTACCCTATTTTAAATCCCTAGAAGATTTTAATTTTCTGTAAGAGGAATAATGGAAATATAACAAAAACAGGGTATGTCTGAATTCAGCACAAGCAATGCATTTGAAAAGAGCCAGAACAATGGTTAAGAATAAAGAGGAGAAGGGAGGAGAGGACAGAGAAAGGGAGGAAAAGAAAAGAATTATCTATCCAGTTGAGATTTTTCCAGACTTCCCCAAGGTACTAATGCCTTCCTTATTATCATTCTTTCTTTTTTTTTTTTTAACAGGACTCTGGCTTATATTATTTTCATGTAGCAAATCTTGTAATTTCCTTTACTTTTCCCTTTGAATAATACCCTTTGTCAGAAAAGAGATTGATGGATCTACTCCAATCCCAGAAACTGCATTTGAATACAAAGATAGAGAAATACATAAACACTGTGTTTCTCTATGAATCCTTTTCCATTATTTTCTTTTCTATGCTTTTCTTTCTTCTTAATCCCAAAGTGAAGAGAATCTGAAAGTAATACTGAGGTAAGAGATGCAATTCATTAATGGTGCTGTAGATATATAAATTATTCTACATAGGGATTTCTGCTAATGCCATTATGAAATAATTGTATTATGGTATGATTAGGACAGAATTACTATCAGCCTATTGACAGAGACCATGAAATCAAGAGGTGTGTGTTATGATGAACGTATGTTGAATGAGAAAAGCAGTAGACTGAAATTGGCAGATACTAGAGTTCATAGCTTCTGACACAAGCTGTTTGACCATAAACTTGGCATGTGAACTTTTAGAGTTACATATATTCTTTAAATTTACTTCATTTGTCAAATAATGATAATGATATCTCTAGGACCACTCTAACAGTGTTGTTGTGAGAATAAAATAAAATATAGATGAAGAACTTTAGAAGACTTCTAGTGCTGTTAATGTAATTTATTCTTTATAATCCAAACAAAGGAATTCTATATTGTTTCTTGGTATCAATTTTAATTTTTAAATAAATAATAACTGTAGCCTGTGGGGCAATTTATGTATGTGTATACACACATGTGTGTGTGCATGTGTGTGTGTGTGTGTGCCTGTGTGTGTATTTTGGGCGTAACAGCAATCCTGTGAAGTATGAAAGGAAATATTATGCTCATTTGACAGATGAGAAAGTGTTTAGGTACCCCTACTCACACAACTAATGATTTTCAGAATAATTTGAACAATTTTTTAATTCTTTCATATTTTATTCTATTTTTAATTTATGAAATAAAACAAGCATTTATATAGCATAGAACAATAAAAAAGACAATTGTTCATGCAACTTTCAAATCTACTAAGCAAAACTTGTTATTTCTTTTAAATATACAAGAAACATATCATTTATTTATTTTTTATTTCTTTCCTCTCTCACCTCTTCCCTAGCGGTAGCTATCATTAGAAACACATGGGTATATAAATGTAAAATTATTCCTTGGAGACTTCTGTGCATTAGTTCTTTCTCTGAATGCAGATAGCATCATTATTTGTATGTCTTTTACAGTTAATTTGGGTATTTATAATAGACAAAATAACTTATTTGCTCAAAGTCATGTTTTTATTAAATTTTAATTAATTTATTTATTTATTAGTTTGCAACATTAATTTACACAGGACTTTGAGTTACAAATTTTCTCCCTGTCTCTCCCCTAACATCTGCTTCAAAATAGCAAGCATACTGAAAACCCCTTCCCCTAATCTGTTCTCTCTTATATCCTTCCTCATAGCTCCCCTTACTTTTTTGTAGGGTAAGATGGATTTCTACACCCCATTGCATGTACCCCATGAGCTTATTTCTGGGTTGCATGTAAAAAAAAATTACAATTGTTTTTAAAACTTGGAGTTCCAATTCTTTCCCTTCTTCCCTCCTACCCTACGCCCACTGGAAAGATGAGCAATTCAATATAAGTCGTGCATTTGTAGGTGGGCAAAACATTTCCATAGTTGTTATTTTGTGAAAGACTATATTTCCCTCCATGCTATCCTCCCCTCCCTCATTTATTCTATTTTCTCCTTTGACCATTTCTATTTTCAAAAGTATTTGCTTCTAACTATCCTCTCACCCTATCTGTCCTCCTATCTATCATCCCCCCTTCTTATACCCTTTCCCCCTACTTTCCTGTAGGGTAAGAAACCCCACTGAGTATATATGTTATTCCTTCCTTAAGACAAATCCAATGAGAGTAAGGTTAGCCCACTCCATTCCACCTTCCTGCACTTCTCTTCCATTTAAACAGTTTTCTCTTCCCTCTTAATGTGTGAGATTATTTACACTATTCTGCCTCTCCCTTTCTCCTCCCAATATATTCTTCTCTCACCTCTTAATTTTATTTTTTAGATATCATTCCGTTATATTCAACTTATCCTGTGTCCTGTGTCTATGTATACATGTACACAAATATATATACAGACACACACAGACACACACACACATATATATATATACATATATATATATATATACACACACACATACAGCCTCCTATACATACACATATGCATATATACATATATACATGTGTGTGTGTGTGTGTGTGTGTGTGTGTATTCCTTTGAACTGTCTTCATACTGAGAAAAGTATCATAAGTCACAATTATTATTTTTCCATTCAGGACTGCAAATAATTCAACTTTAATAAGTTCCTTATGATTTCTTTTTTTTCCAGTTTACCTTCTCATGCTTCCATAGATGTGGGTATGCAACATGACCCTAAATAGGTTACAACACATAGAAACAAACAAAAAATAATTATCTTAAAGAGAATAATAGCATTGGAAAAAATAATTTTTAGGTCATTATGTACAGGTTTTACCATTTTATTACTATTTTGGAGTTTTCATCTGTTTTTTGGCTCACAAACGTCCTGGTGGTTAGCTTCTCTAAACAGGTAGATTATTCCTTAACCATTGGACCCAGTCTGATAACAGGACAGCTCAAAACCTTTCCAGATTGATAGAACCTGTCAAAGTTTGGGCAGATTTTTGTGGAAACAAAGTTATCTGTATCAGGATTAAATTTTGTGAATCATATAACATCAAATTAAATAATATTGTTTAAATATATAAAGTTGATTAAATAAGGATGCAGCATGAATTTCATTAGACACAGTTCTCTCTACTTTGGTTTTTGCCACAGTGACAATACCTGTTCAAAAAAAGAGATTTCCTTAAGCAAACGGACAATTCTGATAAGCCCAAGCCGCTCAGACTCTTCATAGATTAGACCACTGGTTCCTACCCGTGCGTTATGTTCAATTTGTAACAATGAAAATACATCCTCCATATCAGATATTTACATTATGATTCAGAACAGTAGCAAAATTACAGTTATGAAGTAGCAATGAAAATAATATTATGATTGAGGGTCACCACAACAAGAGGAACTGTCTTAAAGGGTCATGGCATTAGGAAGGTTGAAAATCACTGGATTAGACCTTTTAGAAATCAGGCAAACAGGACACCAAATAAAAGCCTAGAACCCTAGTCATTCTGACCAATCAAGTCTCATGTACAGTTTCCTTGCCTCATTAAAGAAAAAAGAAACTAGCCCATACTACATGAAACAAATGCTGTTCCTATCACAAGTCACATACTTTTATTAAGTGACCAATTCATTCCAAATTCCTATAGCTTTGATGAGTGTGGATCAACTTAACTTTCTGTTTTATTTTTCATTTGTTGCCACATTTGAAGAAAAGTATAGATTTATTAGGAAGTCTACTTTTTTTTCAGGCAATAATTTAGGAATGCCAGGACTACCTACTGCGAGTGAGCTGAAAGATTATTCCAGATGGCTATTATACTAATTTCTTTTCACTGTTGTCAATGAGCACACAGAAGGTATGATCTGTGGTTCTTCTGAAATTAAAAAAAAATATTCTTAGCTTGTTTATTGTGTCTTCATCAATAATACATAAAACTATCTTGAAATAGAAAATAATTAGCAGTTAAGCTTACTCTACCTAGCACATGGCACAATGAATGTCTTCCCCAAAATGAATATAATGAAATATTGCCTTTATTCAGGCCTGAGCCAGCTAATAATATATCAGGTCTGAGAAACTAATTTCTTTATAATTATTAAGAGAAACTGAAATAGTCATCTAAGCACTAAAAAAAGACCAAATCCTGAAATTGTTATTCGTCCAATTACATTCCTTCGTGAATACCAAATACTATTTTGTTTACTTTCATAGGATATTTTTTTTTCAATTTTTTTTGTTTGAGATTTTTTTGTCTTGATTCAAATGGCTCTTGTCCTCCTTTCTGACAAAATAATTATCCTACTACATACTCCCTAAATTTGGAAAACAGGTGACGTTATCTAGAGAATTTAGATTCATGAAAAGGTTACATTTATTTTCTCAGTACTCTTTGAAAGATTTACCAAAATTATAGCCTACTTTTGATCTAGATTTTAGTAAGACTCTATTCTCATTATAAGTGATTTTAAGTCAATTCTTGACATATTGGTGATATGAAACCATCAGACCTTGAAAACTTTCATCCAGAAATTATGTAATTCCTGATCCTTGAAATTATTCCACTCTGCTCCTCGAACTTGAAATGATTATGACTTCAAGATCTGCATATTCAAAATTTCCAGTAATTCCCAAATTCTTCTAAGAGTTAATATGAATCAATGTGCCCTCAAAAATCAAATACATCACATTGTCTTCACTCAGCCTCATAACGAATACTGTGCTGTTATTCCTATGACTTGCAGCTGACAACTTCAAAATGTTTTATCTCCTCCTATTAGAAGTGAAGCTCATTGACAGCAGGGAATCTCTTCTATTTCTATGTGTAACACCTGAACTTAGCACAGATCTTTAAAAATAGTAAGCATTTAATAAATACTTTTTCAGTTATACATTCATCTAAGTGAAAAGGACATGTCTTTTTTAATTCCTAGGAAGACTAGCATTAATGAATATTACATGGTCTTTCTTCCAGAAACTAAACAAACAAAAAAGCCCTTAGGACAGAATAGGCCTTCCAGTCAAAGAAACTCTTTCTTTAAGTTTAATTTCCCTTTTGTTCAATAGCTAAATTGATGTCTCTAATCCTGTTTACAGAGACGCCTGGAGTTTTGGTCACTGGAAGAGCTCTACCCCAAATTTTGGCCATATGTCACATTTGTTATTCACTTACCCTTATTTTCTGCTCCCTGGAGATTAAGGGTGGTAAGAAAGGGTTGTGGAGAATATGGTGAAAAGTCATTCATTCAGAGAAAGGGAAAAGAATACATTTCACTTCTGTACATGTTACAGAAATCCATCATGCAGTGAACTGTGTATGAATACAAAAACACATACACAAGCAAACTATAACATAATATATTGGACATGTGGTCTACATCTACATGGTTCCTAGAATAGAGAAATCTGTTAATTGTAAACAGTATTTCCTTTTCACATGATAACAAATATTGTAAAGATAATTTTTTAAAAATATAAAGTTTCATTAGTGAATCTAAGGAAACTGTATCTAGGCTTCTATATTCATTACTCAAACTGAACATAAGTTGGAATCAAATAAAAAGAATAAGAAAATATCAAAAACAAAGTGTTTTTGTTTTTTTTTTTAGTTTTTGTGGAACATGGTTATGTTGTTACACAACTTGCTGTTTTGGAAACAGAAGGAATTAATTGAGTGATTTGTTTCAGGAAGGAGATTTTATCTTCAAGTGTCTTCCTTATTATTACAACTCAGTCTTCATTTTGATATCCTTCGAAACTAATCTTGCTAGTCTCATTACATTAAAATGAAAGCCATATGTTTCTCCTGTGAAGAGCTTTAGATGAAAATTGCTATAAAATATATCCTTCTGAAAATATTATGTAATGTAGATACATAAGCAGCATCTTGAATGACATGTAGGTGATTAGAAATAAAATAAACAAAAAACATTATTCAACTACTTTGTTTTACAGAAAAGGAGAATTTTTTTTCTCTTGAGGGAATATTATAATTCAGGATCATATCCTTTGAAAGAGATACCTTGTTAATAAACACTCATTTTTCTTCAGATTCAAAACACCTTCAAGGTTAGAAAATCAATAGAACAAATAATCTGCCACTACATTGGGCTACATTTGTGGAAAATAAGCCTTCAAAGTAGACCTAGTCATGAATTTTTTTTTTTTTACAGAAGTTGTATATGTGAAAATAAGCATTAAACAAAGGTGAATAAAGAAGGGCACCATATTATGAAAGTCATATGCCTCAGGCTTTGTTCCCTGAAATCAGAAAGTGACCAGTCTAGCCTACACTGAAATGTTGTTTAATTGTTTTAAAAATGGGGAAAAATTGTTGTTTTGATTATATTTGATATCATTGTTGATGGAAATAAGGAAATATTCCATAGAAAGATTAGAAAATGTTGAGCAGAAAGATAACTGAAGAGTTAGAAAAGAATGACACTGCTAATTGTTTAAAGAAGGAGATCTTTAAATATATGATTGATTAAAAGAATGAATGAATGAAGTAATGAAGGAATGAAGGAATGAAGGAATACCTCCTGTTGGGAGTGAATAGGGGCATAAGTAACTCTAGAGAACTTGTAATTGGCTATCATTTTTGTTACAAGCACATATCACTTTAGAAAAAGAGAAACTGGAGAGATTTGGAGAGCCTTTGGCAAGTTTATCTTAGCTTGTGCAATTTTTAATATAGTTTCATAAATTCTTACAACTATAGCTAGAATGGATTTCCAAGTTCATTTAGTTCAAGTCTCTCATTTTATAGGTGAGGGCTTTGAGGACTAAACCACTCTATGAAAAATTATTTATTTTCTATTATACGCCAGACACTACACTATGAAGAGACGAGGTGGTGCTACTCTGTAGAGATGTGGAATGGACCATGCAAAAAGGCATGGAAACAGTATATGACAAGGTTATTTGAACAACGAGTTGAAATCATTCAGTCAACAAGCATTTATTAAGCATGTGTTATTTCCCTTATTCAATAAACCCCAAAGGCTCCATAGTATTTATTAAATTAAACATAACATTCTCAATTTAGCTTTTAATGCCCTTCACAGATTAGCCCCTTAATAACTTTTTATTTGTGTATTTTACTCCCTTCCTTTTTAAAAATCAAATAACCTAATGGCTTATCTATCTTACTGGGTTTTTCATAAAACAGTTCCTAAATTCAATGGTTTACTTTTACTTTTTTTAAACTTATTAATCTCACCTTTATTTTTCAGAATTTCCAATTTGGTTCTCAGTTGGGAATTTTAAACCTTCTTTTTCTAGGTTTTTTTTTTTTTTAGTTGCCCAATTCACTGATATCTTCTTTAACCATTTTGTTGATGTGAGAATTTAGAGATATAACTATCCCTTAAGTACTGCTTTGATTGCATCCCACAAATTTTGGTATTTTGTCTCATTGTTGTCATTCTCTTTAATGAAATTGGTTGTTTCTTTTATTTATTCTTTGACCCACTGATTGTTCCGGATTAGATTAATTTCCAATTAATTTTAATCTATATTTCCACCATCCTTTGTTGAATGTAATTTGTATTGCATTATGATCTGAAGAGAATTCATATACTATTTTTGCCTTTATTCATTTGATTTTGAGGTATTTATGCCTTATTACATGATCAATTTTTGTGTAGGGGTCATGTGTTGCTGAGTAAAGGGATAATACTTTCTGTTCCCATACAGCTTTCTTCAAAGTTCTGTCATATCTACTTTTTCTAATATTTTACTTATTTCTATAGATTATTTCATGTTTATTTTTTAGTATAATTATCAAGTTCTTAGAAGCAAAAGTTGAGGTCCCGCACTAGTGAAGTTTTGTTTTCTATTTCTTCCTGTAACTCACAACTTCTCCTTTAAGAATTTAGATGCTGTATCACTTTGTACACATATTTATTATTGATATTGCTTCATTTTCTATTGTATTTTTAGCAAGATGTATTTTCCTACCTTATCTCTTTTAATTAGGTCTATTTTCACTTATACATTGTCTAAGATTGATTGGTACCCTGATTTTTTTTTTACGTCAGCTGCAGTATAATAGATTTTTCTCCATTCATTTACCTTTATTCTGTGTATTTTTCTCTCCTTCAAGTTTGTTTCTTGTGAGCAAAGTATTGTACATTCTCGTTTTTTATCCACTCTACTATCCACTTCAGTTTTAGGAGAGAGTTCCTTCATTAACATTCACAGTTATGATTACTAACTATGCATTTCCATCCACTCTATTCTTCCCCTTGTTTGTCCTCTCTTTACTTTGACCCTTTCCCTCCTCACCAGTGTTTTGCTTCTGTCTACCACCTCCTCTAATCTGCCCTTCCTTCTTTCAGTCCCCATTGCCCTCCCTTTACTTAATCTACTACTTCCCTATACAGTAAGATATATTTCTATATTCAACTGATTGTGTATAATATTCTTCCTTTGAACAAATACTGATGAGAGTAAGGTTCAAGTGATACTCGTCACCCACCCTCCCATATTCCCCTCTATTGTAATAGGTCTTTACAACCTCTTCATGGAAAATAATATACCCCCATTCTACCTCGCCCTTGCTTTTCTACCAGTGTATTCCTCTTTCGCATGCCCTATTTTTTGTCATTCCTTCAAATTCATCATACTCCAACCCTCTTTCTATGTATATTTCTTGTAGCTCTACTGGTAATGACATAATTTTTAAGAATTGCAAGTATCAATTTCCCATGTAGGGATGTAGACAGTTTAATTGTATTCAACTCACTATGTTTTCTTTTCCGTGTTTACCTGTTTATGCTTCTCTTAGGTCTTGAATTTGGAGGTAAAATTTTTGGTTTAGTTCTTATCTTTTCCTTATGAAAACTTGAAATACTTATATTTCATTAAATGAACATTTTTCCTTTAATGAATTATGTTTGATTTTCCTGGGCAAATGATTCTTTGCTGTAGTTCTAGCCTTCTGGAATATCATGTTACATGACCTTCAAACCTTTAATGTTGAAGCTGCCAAATCCTGTGTAATCCTGATTATTGACTCCCCAATATTTAAATTGTTTATTTCTGACCACTTGGAGCATTTTTGCTTTATTTAATAGTTCTGTGATTTGGCTATGATGTTAATTGGAGTTTTTGTTTTCATATCTCCTTTCCTGAAGAGATTGGTGGATTCTTTCAATGCCTATTTTGCCCTCTGCTTCCAGGATGGTAGGGGAATTTTCCATGATATTCTTGAAAGATGCTGTCCAGGTCCTCCTTTTGATTATGGCTTTCAGATAGTACAATGTTCTAATATTATCTCTTCTAGATATATTTCCTAGGTCAGTTGCTTTTTCCATGAAATATTTTACATTTTATTCCATTTTTTTCATTCTTATTATTTTGTTTAATTGAATCTTGATGTCTCATGGAGTAATTAGCTTCCACTTGCCCAATTCTAAATTTTAAGGTGTTGTTTTCCAGTTAGTTTTTGTACTTTCTTTTCCATTTGGGCAATTGTACTCTTTAAGGAATTGTTTTCTTCATTGTACTTTTGTATCTCCTTTTCCATTTGGTCAATTCTACTTTTTAAGCAGTTTTCCAAGCTGTTCAATCTTTTTTTTGATAGTTCTCTTGCATCGTTCTCATTTCTTTTCCAAAATTTTCTTCCATGCTTTTGTATGATTTTCAAGCTTTTTTTTTTTTTTTTTTTTTTAGCTCTTTTATAAGTTCTTGGGCTTGAGATCACTTCCCATTTTTCTTTAGGTTTTTGCTCATAAATGTTTTGATGTTGTTGTCCTCTTATGAGTTTGTGTCTTGGTCTTCACCATCACCATAATAACTTTCTAAGGTGGGGGGGCAGAGCTAAGATGGCAGAGAGGAAGCAGTGACTTAAACAAGCTTCCCAAGAATTTCGTCCTTAGGAACTAAAAAGTAAATTTGAGTGGATTTAAGAGTGACAGAACCCATTGTGAGACAGAGAGTGACAGATTCCCAGCCCAGAGAAGTGCCTAATCAGGTCAGGGCACAGAGAACGGAGCACACAGGAGTGGTACCAGCACGGACCTGAGAGCAGAGCGCGGCAGACTGGGAAGCCC
>JAQQSV010003013.1:0-18662 GCA_028646515.1 Pseudochirops corinnae | reverse complement strand
TTCGTGTTTCTTGGAAGCTTTTGGTGTGGGAGTACTGACTGTGTTGTCTTCCTCCCGTTCCCTGATTTGATCCTTCTTTTCCCCAAAGAAGGAATCTAGGGTTTGGTTCCTGTTCTTACTTTGTTCCTATGCTTATTCATGGTTTGTCAGTCCGTGATATTTTTAGCTCTGTGGAATTCTGCTTCCAGAGGGGAAAGCTCTGTCCCAAATTGCTGGGGTTTTCCCAGCTGCTGGAGCTTTTCGGAGGCTGCTGGGGCCCTTCCCCACTCTGGCTCACTGCAAAGAGACCTCAGGATCACCACCCAAGACCACGATCCGGATCCAGGCCACTCAGCCGAGAGCACTTGGCCTTTGAACGATCGCTTGGCTCCCCTGCAGTCTGCAGGCTGGGAGCTCCAAAGCAGCAATGTGGAGGCGGGTATAAGACCTCCGCTTCTGCCACTTCCTTGCCCTGTAGGCGGTTTGGCCAGACCCACTTTTCTCCCTGATTTTTAGCTGAGTTCCACTTATCTTTCACTTAGTCCTTTTTTTTTTCTTTATGGCTTGATAATTCTGGTAACTGCCACAGCTGTTGCAGATCTGCTCTTCTGTTGCTCCAGATGCAGTTCAGCTCTTCTGGCTGCCCCCAGGGCCAAGGCACCATTTCAGGCTGGGCTGATTTCAGTTTCCAGCCCTGAGATGGTGCCTCCTGGCTGAGCTGCCCTTAGTGGAAAGTATATTTGTGTGTGTTTTAGAGTTCTAGATTTTGTTTAGAGTCATATTTTATGGGTATTTTGAGGTGGCTATGTGGGAGCTGCGATATTTTGCTGCTCCTATGCTGCCATCTTGGCTCTGCCCCTACTATCCTAGAGAATTGCTTTAATACTAATAATGATATTATTAAGAAAAATATGAATAATAGAATGTATATAGCTTAAGATTTTCAAAGCGCTTTATCTCATTTGCTTCTCCAGCTAGTACCCCCAGAGCCTGTAATGTTAATAGGATTTAAGATTTTTTCCCTTCCCCCCCTTCCATATCCCCCTCCCCCACTTAATATGCCTCGTGTGGAGCACATTGAGGGAAGCTTGCTTGCTTGTAGGAAGGCTTTCATACCTTTTGCTAATTCCTAGTTAAGCACTAAGTTGAGCGGGTTGTGAAGCCTTCTCACTCTGAGAAGTGTATATATACTCTGAGTTGGTATTTTGCTTTGGGGGTTTGTTTATGAGAAGGATCTTGTGATTTGCTGGTAGAGATTCTGAATGGCCATATGTTCAGAGCTCCCTAACTGCTCAGATGTAGAGGCTGTCTCAATCCAGGGATATATGTAAAATGTATAGTTGATTCAGGCAGTCAGAGCTCTATCTGTTGGTGTTTATTTCTCTGCTTGTATTTTCTCTGAAGTTCAGACTTTTCCCCTGAACTAGTGAATGTGATTAAAAAAAAAATTTGACCCCTTAAACAGCTATCTTTCCCAGTAAAGCAGATCTAAGAACCTATGTTAGCAGCCATCCTGGGTATGCCAGTGTGGTTGCTGCTATAGGGCCTTGAGCCAGTTACACAGGCACAGCTCCTATGTCTTTATCCTCTACCACCTGACACCAAACCCCCAGAGACACCTAATACCTACCTGTTTGGACCTCTGTCCACCTTCTGCTTAGAATTCTGCTTCTTCCCACCACTTTTGATGCTGCCTGCCTTACATCTTGCTAACTGCTATGTTCCCACAACACCCACACATCCTTCTTTGACTTCTTCCCGGCACTCACTGTTGGATCCTTCCTGATTGCGGAGGAGACTCTGCATTCCAGGCCCCCAGATATTCCTGGTTTGGTCTGCCTTCCCATTGTGACCTGCATTTCACCAGGTACTCCACCCCTCACCACCTGATGGCCTTGGGGGGCAGCACCACTGAGTCACTTAGAACCATGGTTATAAGAAGACAAAACACCCACAGTGTCTTTTATTCCTCTTGTACCGGGCATTGAACTCCAGCATTTCCTTGTTATTTTTTTCATAATCATTGTTATGCTTCCAGAAGTTAAAGGAAAGGGAAAAGTCCTGGAGAATCTCCAGATTTCTTTGAGACTCAGTTTTCTCATGTGTAAAATAAAGATAATAATGGCACTACATAACAAGTGGTGGGGAATCTGTGGCCTTGAGGCCACATGTGGCCCTCTAGTTCCTTAAGTGTGGTCAAAGTTTGGATTCAGTCAAAGGGCTGCACTTGAGGAGCTAGAGGCCCCCATGTGGCCACAGATTCCACTCCCCCCTGACGTTGAATCACCATGAAGATCAAATTAAATACTGTATTTAAAGCACTTTGTAAGTAAATGTAACTTATGATCATGATCAGTATTTTGCATCCCTATGTGGGCTTGTCCCTTCTGGAACCACATAACCAAAGTGGCATATTCTTTTTCCTCATATGAAACCCATTGAAAATTAATCCACAAGGATAGCTGAGTTTCTGTGAGTAGAATACTCACTTCAGTGCTAAAGCATATTTCTAGTTCCTACATTTTGGTGGATTTACAGATTCCTGAGGGGGCATGTGTAGATCTTGGCCTCACCATAAGGTGGCTCTACTCTTGCCTCGTATGTCCATTTGACTTTAGTGCCAGTGGGAATCAAGAAAGGATATGTATGATAGCAAGTGCAATGGGCATGGCAATGGGAGGGAGCAGTTATGGGACAAAAGAGCCCAAGATACAGGGAGGACACCAAAGAATGATGCTCTTTTCAAGGACTGGTTGAAAATCTACTCCCCTTGCCCTTGTAGGACCAACATAATATTCACAGCACTGATGGTGACTACAAATGTGCTGGCACAGTGCTCAATAGCAAAATATAACAGACTCTCCATATGGAAGACAGAAGCAAAAACATTTATTCAGACACTAGAAAACCAAATCCCCAAACCAGAAAACTGAATCCCAACACCAGAAAGTCAAATCTATCATAGTAACAAAGAAGTTTATACACCGCCATAGCACAGCTGGGAGCCATACCATCCTTTTGTCTTCCCACAAACAAACACTCTCAAGCCTAGCTGTCCCCTTGGCTATGTCCTCTCCTCCCTCCAGCTTTAACTGCTCTGACTTCCAGCTTCCTATGGGCTCTCCTCCACCCTTCAGCAAACTCCTCCTACCACAGACTTTATGTGATTACATCCAGCCTATTAGGGGACAATGAAGATCTTCAAATTCCCTTAGGTCTATTAAGGGGCAGGGAAGATCTTCAGACTCCCATTACCATTACAGCTCTGTGACAAATCAGTCATGCAGTGATGTAATTGGAGGCCCCTGTCAGTGATAAATCACTGAATGGTAAAATACTGATTAGGAGTTCCAATTCACACTAGAGTCCAAGTCCGTGCCTTTTTTTTTGATGGGTTCCAAGTTCTGAGTAACCCAGTTTTGCTCTAGAGCAGGAGTTTTTAACCTGGAATCCATGAACTTAAAAAAAAAAAATTACAGTTATCCCTTCCACATCATGAAGGTCTGAGACACAGTGCCCCTGCTATCTAGGAAATTTGCATAAAATTTTTTGGCCCTTCCTTCATACCAGAGAAGAAGTCTGAACTATTGTGGTATTAAAAGACAAATTATGTTGATATTATACAATACTACACATATATTTTTATGCCTTTCTGAGGTTCTCATTTTTTTTCTGTGTTGTTTGTGGGTTCTGTAAAACTCTCCCCAAATTCCCATTTAATTTCTTATGCTGATCTGTGATATATCAGAACCATGATGGGGAAAGTTGCAATGTGGAAGGGATAACTTTACACGCATTTTGACAACTGTATTTTAATAGAATCAGTTTCCTTGCTAATCCAATGTATTTTATTTTATGCACCTAACAACATTATCTGAAGAATTCTTTAGACTTCCAAAAGGGTCCTTGACACACACAAAAAATCTTTATAACTCCTGACTCAAAGACTTACCCTACTAGAAGTATGAGTTGACCAATGGGTGATGATTGTATATATGCCTTTGCCTGTTGGCAGGGGTGTATATGGATGGTGGAACAATGTGAACTATTCATTTTCTAGAACTCTGGAGTTTACACTAGCTTATGAATAATCTGAATCTCCCTGGGTATGAGAAAGGCTATTTTATTGTGCTTTTTTGGGGGTTGTCTTTATTGAATCTAACCTACTTTCCCCTTTTTCCATATCTTTCCCTTCTTTTGGATCTTTGGATCTTCTTTGGATCATACCTTGTACAGAGTTCTGTATACAACGGGAACCCTAAAATCACTTCTTGATTGACTTTCACAAATTTATTAGAATTGAAAACAAACTCAGAAATTATCTGGTTCCAATCTCTTATTTATAGATTCAACTCAAAGAAATTCAACAAACATTTTTAAACATACCTGCTATGTATGCAAGGCACTGGTGATAAAAAACCTAAGCCAAAAAATAGTCATTGTACTGAAGAGCTTATGCAAGTAACTAAAGATGAAATCTATAAAAAGAAATTTCAATGAAATTAATTCAAACCCATAACAGAATTTTAGAACAAAGACCTCCACTCCTGGACCACTGCAGTAGCTTGCTGTTTGGTCTCCTTGTCTCAGGTAGCTCCACACTCCAGTCCATTCTCCATTCATTTGCCAAAGTGATCTTCCTAAGGTATAGGTCTGAAGATACCTCCCCATACCCACACCCCATTCAGTAAACTCTAGTGGCTCCCTATCAACCTATAAGATAAAATATAGGCTCCTGGCTGCCATTTAAAACTCTTCACAACCTGGACCCTTTGTCTACACTTTACCTTTACTTTCAGTTGGAGCCCATTTTCACGTTCTGAGACTGAGCTATCTTCCATGGCTAGAGCATGTGGATTCATAAAAAATTAAGTTGGTGCAGAGAAGCTTCAAATTCAGTTATCTTGAGCGGAGCTCTGTACAAGAACAATCTTATGAAATGTGTAAGTGTGTGCATGTGTGTGTGTGTGTGCATGTGTGTGTGTGTGTGTGTATGTGTGTGTGTGTGCAGTGTTAACCAAGGAAATAGAAGACAGAATCCCCCTTCAGTCAAGTAGTCTAGGATGTGGTTGAGGAGACAAAACATATGCATAAGGGGAAAAATCATAAAGTAATAGAAGCAAGTGCACATGAATACAGTGCAAGGAGAGCAATCTGTGCTGAGTAAGCTTTGCATGTGGAAAGGTTTCATGTGGGCATCAGTTTAAACCGAGCCTTAAAGAACTTCAGGAATACAAGTAGAAGTATTGACACCTTGTAATTTTGTGTATATGGTGTGTGTGTGTGTGTGTGTGTGTGTGTGTGTGTATACACTGGACGAATGGCAAGGAGAGAATGAATCAATTTATTGAGGTGTAAAGAAAACCGATTTGGAGACTTGAAGGAATTAGCAGTCAGGAGACCAGGGTCTGAATCAGGTGTTGTGAGGCTCAAATTATATAATGAATGTAATACACTTTTCAAACCTTAAAGCCTTATATAAATGTCAGCTGTCTGTCTATCTATCTATCTATCTATCTATCTATCTATCTATCTATCTATCTATCTATCTATTTATGTGCATGTGCATAGTCATCAGACCTTGAGTATAAGAATGACTTCATTCCATAAACCTCTTACTGCAGTCAGGCTGAGCTCAAGCAATATTTCTAGATCAATAAAGGGGTATGCTGGTAAATATTTAATGACCAACTCTCCAAGAAAAAAACAAACCTGTATGCGAACACACTTTTAAGTTTAATCTGCATTATTAATACCTTATTAAGACTGGTCAATCAACAAAACAATACATCAAGTCCTGATTTGTAGTGATTTGCTCATACTCATGCCTTTTGTAAGCCTATGAAAGCTGACTCCAAATTTCAGCTCTGCTACTTGCAATGGGTGATCTCCAGCAAGTAGCGCTCACCTTTGTATGTCTCAGTTAATTAATCTGTAAAAGGGAACTGCCCTAGATGACCTTTAAGGTCCCTTCAAACTTTAAATATGTGAGCCTATGAGTGTATGAGACAGTGTTCAGAACAGGGGAGATGATGCTCTGCTCTGTCCTAGTCTTACCGAAACACGAAGTTTTGTTTTTCATTCAGGGTGCGTGTGTTAGGAAAAACTTTGGCAAGGTAGAGTGATCAGAGGACAAAGTATCTTTGAATCATGTTGTGACCAACAAGCATTTGTTAAGTGTTGATTGTGAGCCAGGAGCTGTGACAAGTTCTGGGGATACAAATCAGAGAAGAAAAATGATCAATCCTTTCTTTCAAGGGGCTTGGGTTGTTATTGCTCAGTTATATCAGTCACGTATCCCGCATGTGTATGTATGTATCTGTGTGTATCTTTATATCTATCGGTATCTCTCTAAGTGCACAGACCCCAGGTTAAGAATCTCTACTCTGGGAGCAATAGGGAAGCAATGGAATTTATTGAGTAAAGGAATGACATGATTTCATCTGTGCATAGGAAAACATAATTTTGATAGATGTGTAGAGAATAGATTAGAAAGGCAAGCCAGTTTTAGTCATTCTGACTCTTTGTGATCCCCTTTTCTTGGCAAAGACACTGGAGCACTTTGCCGTTTCCTTCTCTGGCTCGTTTTTACAGATGAGGAACTGAGGCAAACAGGATGAAGTGACTTGCCCAGGGTCACACAGTTAGTGTGTGTCTGATGCCAGATTTGAACTGAGGAAAACTCTTCCTGATTTCAAGCCCGATTCTTTATCCACTGTGCCACTTAGCTGCCCTTCAAGGGACTTATGTTCCATCAAAGTGGACAATATGCACGTGCATAAATAGATAAAGAATCAATAGATGTAGAATAAACACAAAAATATACAAAGTATTTAGAGAGGGAGGGTTCTAGCAATTGAGAGAATCCAGAAAGGCTTCTGTGGTAGATGGTATTTGAGAAGCATCTTCAAACAAGACAGGGATTCTTTGAGGTGGAAATGAGGAAGGAATACATTCCAGACAATTAAGGATAGCGAGTCAAAAGGTTCAGCGATGGCTGATGGATACTGGTGTGAGGAAGAAAGGGCAATTTGGCTGGATCAGAGAGAATGGAAAAGGGATTAATGTATAATGAAAACCAGAAAGATATGATGGGGCCAGATTATGAAGGACATTAAGAGCAAAACAGAGGAGTTTGTATTTTAATATGGAGTAGGGCTTATTAACCTTTTTTGTGACATACTCCTTTGGTAGTCTGGTGAAACCTTTCTTAGAACAATGGTTTTAAATGCCTAAGATAAAATGCATAGAGTTACAAAGTGAACAAATTACATTGAAAACAGTTAAATATATGTATATATGAGTGCATATGTATGTAAATACACACACACACATATATAATATGCATCTCTCTCTCTCTCTCTCTCTCTCTCATCAAATGTCACACACCCCAGGTTAAGAACCCCTCTTTTGTGGGCAATAGGGAGCCAATGGAATTTATTGAGTAGAGGAATGAGTTTTGCCTTGCTTAGAGAAAAAAATCACTTTGATGGCTGTGTAGAGAATAGATGAGAGAGGGAAAAGACTTGAGACAGGGAGATCAATTAAGAGGCCATTGCAACAGTCTGGGTGAGGTGAAGAGGGATAATGTAATGGTTTTGTGAGAAGAGAAAAGAGATGGGATATAGGAGATGGTAGAAATGGCAAGATTTTGCCACTGAATGGATATGTGGATGAGGGAGAGTGAGAGACTAAGGATACAAGCTTGGAAAACTGGAACAATGGTGATGTCCTTGATAGAAACAGGAAAATTTTTTTAACAGTTATAAGTTTGAGGGTGAAAGATAACAAATTCTATTTTGAATATGCTGTGTTCGAGATGTCTCTGGGACATTCAGTTTGAAATGTGTCTAATATGCAGATTGGCAATGTTGGACTAAAAAAATATACCGGCACATATGTGCATATATAGGTGTGAATATATGTGTTGTGCATATATATATATATATATATATATATATATATATATATATATACAACATATGCATACATACACACACATATATATGTACACACACATTCATACGTGTGTGCATCTGGGGCCATCTACATAGAGATAATAAATCTGTAGGAGCTGAAGAAGACATCAAGAGAAAGTATAGAGAGAAGAGGGCTCAGGGCAGAAACTTGAGGATTGACCCACAGTTAGAAGGGGTGATATGAATGATAACTTAGCAAAGGAGGTTGAGATGAAATGATCAGACAGATAGGGAAAAAAAACCCAGCAGGAGAGGGCAATGTCATGAAAACCCAGAGAGGTGAGAGTATCCATGGGAATACTGATGGAAGGAATTAAGACTATTTATCCCAAAGGAAAACAGGGGGAACATAATAGCTATTTTTAATATTTGGAAGGTCATCATATGGAAGAGAGGTTAGGCTTGTTTTGATTGGTATCCAGGGGAAAGAAATCACAGCAATGGACCAAAGTTATGGGGAGGCAGATGTTGTTTTGACTTAAGGAAACTTAACAGCATTATCCAATAGTAGATTAATTAATTGCTTTGAGGTGTTCATCTTAACTAGAGGTTTTCTGGCAAAGCCTTGATGACTACTTGGTAGGGATGTTTTAGAGCAGTGGTTCTCAACCTTCCTAACGCCACGACCCTTTAATACAGTTCTTTATGTTGTGGTGACCCCGAACCACAAAATTATTTTCGTTGCTACTTTATAACTGTAATTTTGCTACTGTTATGAATCGTAATGTAAATATCTGATATGCAGGATATGTTTTCATTGTTGCAAATTGAGCATAACTCACAGGTTGAGAATTGCTGTTTTAAAGAGTATTCCTTATATGTACAGGTTGGACCAGATGGCTGCTGAGTACCACTCTGTGGAATAACAGAATATTAGAATTGTAGACAGCTAGTCCAACACTCTCATTTTTCAGTTGAAGAAATTGAAACCCAGAGAGGGTAAATGATTTGTCGGAGGTCACACAGAGCTGGACTTTGAACTCAGGGAGTCCTTTAATTCCAAAATCCAAGTCCATCACTACTACCACTATGCCATGCTGTTTTGAATAGTCTTATGATTTTCAGAGGACTTACTTTCAAATCCCAGTACTGCTTATGCTGTGTGATCTTGCTTAGGCTGCTGAAAAATTATGGTGTTGGACTAGTTGCCCTTCAAATTCCCTTCCAAGTCCAAATCCAAAAGCCCATGATGGTTCTTTCCAGCTTTAAGTCTTTGGATAAAACTTTCTAACCTTCCTCTTCACCTTGAATGGAGTTAATTTGACTAAGGTAATCTTATTTGAATATAGAGCTGTTTTTGTAATGGCATCTGATACCGATCACTAAATTAATTTCCGGAGCAAAGGCACTTTTTCCCCTCCTGGAGCCTTTACCTGTTGTGACCACTGCTTTGCCTTCCCTGGGGGAAAGATGATGTATTTATCCTAATGGCTATAGCCTAGTCACAAGGTGGCTGCCAATGGCTTGTGTCCACTTGCCCTTTACAACATTGACTTTCCCATTCTGGTGTGTTGCTCATGGAGTACTAACAACAAACTATCCTCTCTCTCTCTGACCCAGGCTGCTGCTGAGACTTTGGACTTGGCATAACCAAGATCTGTGAAGGTAGAAGTGAGAATTTTTTCCTTTGAGAGGAAGTTGATTTCCCAAGAAACCTCAGTTGTTGACCATAAATCCACCACAGGATTACTCTCTTTGTTCTTCCAAAGTTGAGTTTCCTCCTATTTGTTACTCGTGCCTTTCTCTGGTATCCATTGCAACAATTTATTGAGGACCGGCTGTGCTGAAGGCATGGTGCTTATTGCCAGGCATGCAAAGACAAAATGAAAAATTGGCCTTGTCCTCAGGGAGTTTACATTCTCCTGGGAATGGGAAAATGCCATGTGTGTATAGATAAAGATACCCATGATGATTTGAGGAGGTAGAGGGCACTGCTCACCCCAGGGACATCCCCTTAGGATATTGCACTCAAGTTGATTTTTGAAAGAAGTTGGAGATTTTAAGGGGCTGAGGTGAGGAGGGCAGTCCATTCCAGATATGAGGAACAGCTTGTGGAAAGGTATGGAGGTGAGAGATGGAATACTGACTTGGAGCAACAGAAAGAATTTAGAATTCTTACATCAAGGTGAGTAATGGGATGGCAGTCTGGAGCCAGATTGTAAAGGTGGTTTCATGTCAAGATGAGGAGTCTATTTTATCCTAGAAGCATGGCAAATCAGTGAGGTTTCTATGCAAGGTCAGACTTGCTTTTCAGGAAGATTATTTTTGGCATTTGTGTGGAAGTTAGATTAAGAAAGGGACAGACTGGAAGCTGTGTCCCAAATAGGAAATCACTGCAACAGCTCAGGTAAGAGTTGATGAAGGTCTGAGTTAAGGGGTTGGAGTGTGTGACTGTGCAACTAGAAAGGCACATATTATGTGTGTGAATGTGTGTATTTGTTGTTGTTGTTCAGTTGTTTCAGTCACGTCTCAATTGTGTTATCCCTTTTGGGGTTTTCTTAGCAAGGATATTGGAGTGGTTTGCCATTTCATTCTCCAGTTCATTTTACAGATGAGGAAACTGAGGCAAACAGGGTTAAATGACTTGCCCAAGGTCACACAGCATGTAAATATCTGAGACCAGATTTGATTTGAACTCATGTCTTCCTGATTCCAGGTCTAGTGTTCTATTCACTATACCACCTACGTATACATGCACGCACACACGTACACATGTCTTCAGACACTTAGCAGCTGTGTGACCCTGGGCAAGTCACTTACCCTTGTTTGCCTCAGTTTCCTCATATGTAAAATGAATTGGAGAAGGAAATGGCAAAACCACTCCAGCATCTTTGCCAAGAAAACTCCACATGGGGTCACAAAAATTTGGACACAATTGAAAAACAACAAGAGGTAGATTCTATGGAACTTGGCCAGATGTGTGCTGCAGCCAATTGGAACCCACTGATTGCTAAATTTTCAGTGTGAGCACTTAAACCTTTTGAAATCAACAAACACTATCTATAAATCAAGGCTTGATTTATTGCTTTGTTTATTGTCTAGCCAGAGGTCAGCAAATTAAATCCAGCCAGGGGCCTGTTCTTGTACAGCTCTGGTTTTTGCATTTAAAAATCAAGTTTTATTGTATTTAGAAATGTAGAAACCATTTTTAGCTCAAGGACATTTTATAAAGATAGGTGATGGGTCTGATTTGGCCTTCAGACCATAGCTGGTCAATGTCTGGGACAACTCCATTGCTTAGGAAAGTGATAGAGGAAATATGAATGACAGATTGAATTTGCATGTTATATGGGAATATATTTGACATGACTGTGCATGTATAACCTAAATAAAATTGCTTGACTTCTTAATGGTGGTGAGGAGGAGGGAGGGAGGGAGAGAATTTGGAACTCAAAACATTTTAATAAAATGAATGTTAAAATTGTTTTTCAAGTAATTGGGGAAAATAAAATATTAAATTAAAATAAAAATACATTGTACATACATTTTTTCCTCTCAAGAGAGGTGATTATTAAACATTTATCAGCATATCCCTGGACTTAGCAACTGGGTTTGTCAGGTAAGGGAGAGAGAAAAGTTGAAGACATTTCCAATGTTGCAAAGGTAGTTGGCTAGAAGGATGGTGTTGACCTCAACAAAAATTAGGATCATGAGATCATAGATCTAATGCTAGAAGAGACCTCAGAGTCTTAATTTAGTCTAATCCTCTCATTTTACAAATGAAGAAACTGAATCTCATGTAGGTTAAGCAACTTGACCAATGTCGTACAGGTAGTAAGCAACAGAGTTGGACCCCATCCTCTTTGGGATTGGGGTGAAGGGAGAAGTTCCATTTCGGTTGTTGTTGTCCTTTTATTCTGCGAGAGGACCAATGACATCAGGAGGGTGATATCTCAACTGCTTGTGAATTGAATTTAAGTGAGGCAGAACTATGAAAAGTCATAAGCATCACTCTCTCCTTCAGAGTCATCAAAGCCCAGTGGCAAGACATTGAGTTGAATTTCAGATGTCTATGGGATATTCCACTGGAGATTTCTAATAGGCAACTGATTTGCTACTATAGAAGCTGAGAGAGATGAATTTGGCTATGTAGATGTGTGACTTATCTGCATAAAGGTGACAAGTGAACTCAGAGGAACAACACAGTAAGGTAGTAAAAGGACTAAACGTGGAGTCACGAAACCTTAATTCAAATCTTAGTGACTTTATGCAAATCACCTGACTTTCCTGGAACTCAGTTTTTCTGCTATAAAATGAGAGGATTGGACTTGATGGCATCTTTGACCAAACAACAGGCAAGTGAGAGGTGAAGTAGGAGAGAGAAATCTCACAAAAATAGGAAAGATTATTTAGGGAAAGGACACAGTCAACACTGTCAAATGCTTCGGAGAGGTCAAGAAGGACAAGGCCTGAAAAAAAGCTTTTGGGTTTAGCAATTGAGACCTTTGGTAACTTTGGAAAGAGTCATTTCAGTTGGACGATGAGGTCAGAAACCAGACTGCAAGGGATTGAGAAATGAATGAGAGGAAAGGAAGAGGAGGAAGAGTTTAGCCAGATAGCTTTTTCTAATTTTTATGCTGAAAAGGAGAAATATAGGACAAGAGTTTGAAAGAATGATGGGATCAAATGAAACTTTTTTTGGGGGAATGGGACCTTGGGCATACTTGTAGGCAGCAGGGGAAAAACCTGAAGAGAAAGGAAAGATCTCTCTTCCAGAGGAGATGGGAGGGAACGGGGGATCAAGGGCATAAATAGAGGACTTGGCTTTGACATCCTGACAAAACTTTCTTTTCATGGGATGCAGAAAAAAGGAGAAAGAGTAGGGCATGATTTCAAGAAGATTTGAGGTATGGATTTAGGGAGTAGAGAGTGCTCCTGAGAGAAGCTTGTATCTGCTGCAGATGCCGGCCACTTGCTTCTGGCCTCTTTGCTTCAGAGCCTTCCTAGGGAGCCCAGGCCTTTGACTTGCCCTAAGGCTTTCTCCAGTGCCTCAGAGGCTCTTCAGACCATCATTAACTACCAGCTCCTGAATCTTGTCAGAACTCTTCCAGGCCATACCTTTACATACTTGTGCCTGCTATGAAGCAAGCCATCCTGAACCTTGCAGGATACATCACTATCACTTGCCTGGTTGGGCCTTGATGAAGTGAACAAGCTAATTACCCACCTCCCTCAAAGGACCTCTTTCTAGCTGCTGTAACTAGGCCTTGACTCATTCCTAATTGTTAGCACTTACTCATCCCACTAATTATGAATCACTGGCTTTGTACAAATATTTTCCACCCTCCACTTCTTGCTTCTTCACTCCCATTCCACTCAACGTCTTCTCCCTGCCATGTCCCACTCCAGATCTACTTACCCCCTTCTCTTGTGCTTTCCAGAATGCTTGCTTCATAATGAACAACCTTGCCTTCCCTGTAAACCTTTTCTAGTACTTTCACCCAACACCTGCCATTTCTAGGTTTTCCTCCTACTCTCATCCCTCGGTAACCTTGCCTCCCTCGAAGTTCATTCAGTTCAAATTTATCCCCCAATAAGGATTCTGTTATCTATCAACACCCATGATATTCTCCATCCTTTCTCATGGAGTTCAGTGCTTAGGTCATGATCTTTCTCTCTACCCCAACTATTTCCCCTGAACTCAGAGACTTTGACATATATAGATACTCCCTCAAGTACCCTAACTTCTCGGTTCCTCAGTTTACTAAATTTGATGTACTACTCCCTTCCATCTCAGTCACACAGAGAAACGATCAGATCTTTGATCTTGTCATCACCCACAAGTATTCCACTTCCATGTTAATAAACTCTAACATGACTTCATCTGATCATAATCCTTGTGCATTCCATTCTTCCCTCTGTCATAAACATTTGGACACCTGTTCTTCATTCTCTTTGAGATTTCTGGTGCTGCCACTCCTCAGGTCTTTCCCAGGCCATCATCCCTATACAAGCTACACTCTTCTCCCTCCCCTATATCTATTTTTTTATAAATCAATTCAACATTACATTATCTTCTACACTGAGTCCATTGCAGCCTTGTCCTGTCACTGATCATACCTCAACATGTCTTGAATTGTATTCATCATCCACTGCCTTTCCTATTATTTACAGACAGATGGATAAAATCACAAAACTTTGTCAACTAGACACACTATAAATCTGTTGCATAATCTCATCTAAATCCTCACTGAAGCAAGGCAATCTTTATCTTCCTAACTGATTCACTAAACTGTTCTTTACAGTGCCTCTTGTGGCATCTCCTTCTCCCACTTTCTCAGCTGACTACTTGATTTCTTACTTCACTGCAAAAATTGAGATTTTTCTCTGGGAGGTCCCTCTTCTCCTTCCTCTCCACTTCACATTTTTCAGAATACCTTTTCCCACTATATTTCATTTCACATGAAGAGATGGTACTTCTCCTTGCCAAGGTCAACTCTTCTTTATGTACATTTGATCTCATTCCACCATATCTTCTGTGGAAGATTGCCCTCCTCCCATCCCTAATCTTTCATCAATAAGCTTTAATTTCTATTTACTGGTTGTTTCTCTGCTGCTTACAAGCTTTTCCATCCTTAAAAAACTCCTCATTCAATCTGACCATCTTGAGTATAACTCTCCTCCCCTTCATGACTAAACTCTTTGAGAAAGCCATCAGCACTCAGTGCCACCAACTCTCTTCTCATTCATGTTTAAATCTGTAATTTGGCCTTTACTCTCATAAATAACTGAAACTGTTCTCTCCAAAATTACCAATGACTTCTTAATTGCCAAATCTAGTGCTTTTTCTGAGTCATCATCCTTCTTGACCTCTCTGCAGCTTTAGACACTATTGATTACCCTATTATCTTGGATACTCTCTTTTCTCTAGGTTTTTGTGCTTAATTTCTCCTGGTTCTCCTATCTGTCTGACCATACTTTTTCAGATTCTTTTGCTAAATCTTCAACCAGGTCACACTCACTAATGGTAAGTTCCCACAGGACTCTGCTCTGGGCTCTTTTCTTCTTCTCCTATAATATCCATGTTGATGATCTCATCAGCTTGTTCAATGGTCATCTCCATCTAGATGATTCCTAGTTCTATAGGTAGCAAGGGGACAAATTGTGAAGAGCCTTATATGCCCCAAACAGAAAACTTCACAGTTCTAACTACTCTCCTGAGTGCCAATCTTTATTTACCACCTGACTCTTAGACAGCTCAAATTGAATGTCCCATAGGCATCTTGCACTCAACATTTCCAAAATGGAGCTTATTATCCTCCAGCCTCCATCTTGCCCCTACCCATACCTCCTATCAAGAGCACTATCATCTTTCTAGATACCCAGACTCAGTGTCATCCTCATCTCTTCATTCAAACTCTCTCGTCTCACATATCCATCTGTCTTCTTGTTTGACAATTTGACAATTGTCCTCTTGTTTCTACCATCACATAATCTCTTGTATTTGTACCTTTTTCTCCACTTACACAGTTACTGCTCTGGGGCAGGTTTTCACCATTTTTACCTTTTTTCTCCTAGTCCATCCTCCACTCAAATGTCAAGATAATCTTCTTAAAGTGCAAGTCTTAAAGTGTAGTGTCACCTACCTACTCAATAAATTTCAGTGGACCCCTATTATCTCCAAGATCAAATATAGTATCCTCTTTTGGGGCATATAAGGCTCTTCACAATTTGTCCCCTTGCTACCTTTCTACTCTTCCCATCATGTACTCTCCCATAAAGTTACCTAGGACACAAAATAGAAACCTAGATCAAAAGTTGGAAGGGACTTTAGAAGCCATCTGGCCCAACCTTGAAGAAATTACTTCATCTCTATGGGCTTCACTTTTGTTTTTCTTTTTGGAGGGGGAAAGGCAGGGCAATTGGGCAATTGACTTGCCCAAGGTCACATGTAAAGTGTTAAGTGTCTGAGGCTGGATTTGAACTCAGGTCCTCCTGACTCCAGGGCTGGTGCTCTATTCACTGCGCCACCTAGCTGCCCCAAAGGCCTCACTTTCTTCATCTGTAAAATGAGAGGTTTCAGTTAGATCAGTGGTTCTCAACCTTCCTAATGCTGTGACCCTTTAATACTTATATGTGGGTGTATCTGCATGTGAGCGGACCCGCCTGGAGATGGATATAGGAGCTGTGTCTTGGTTCCTAAGACCATAGGAAATATGTGTTTTCTGATGATCTTAGGCAACCCCTGTGACCTCTGTGAAAGGGTCGTTTGACCCTCAAAGGGGTCACGATGCACAGGTTGAGAACTGTTGAGTTAGATGGCCTCTAAAGTCCCTTCCAACTCTGAATCTAACCTATGAATTTCTGATCCTGTGAAAAAGTCTATTTTGTGGGTAGTATTTAGAGAAACATCAACTCCTGAGATTTGTGGTGAACGTGACTTGTGTGTGACTGGACTATGGAAAGTTACTTCATCAGTGAAGGGTCAGAACTACTCTTGGTGGGGTGGTGAATGACTCATTAAGCCACAGCCTTATTAACTTTCAGTAGAATGTGACAAGCCAATTCTGAGGCTCCTCTAAGCCAGTCTTTGACCATCAAAAAGCCACAGCATCCCAATTTTCCCAGCCAGAGAAGGTAGGGCAGATGACTCTTTAGAGTCATACCATCTACCTCTTGCTGCAATAGCAACAAGAATGGCCAAACCCCAAGGCCATTGAAGTAACCTTAAGTGCAATGGGGGTTCCTACCCTGACCTCAGTCAACAATGAGAAAATATCTTGGTTGCCCTTTTTATCACAATCAAGGAATGGAGGAGATGGTCAGAGCTACATGGAGGAAAAGAAATACCTCAACGAGTACTATAAATAAGGTCCTTTCAAAAGTTGCATAACAGTGTTGGGGGCACTGTGGATTCATCCAACCATTCTGGAAAATAATTTGGAACTATGTTATCATCAAATTGTATTTACTTTCTCTTCTACCCCTCTGAAAGACCACAATTTGGGCATATGCCCTGAGGAGGTCAAAGACAGAATCCCTACCCCATATATGCAAAATATTTATAGATGTCCTTTTTGTGGTAGCAAACAACGTTAAAACAAAGTGGGTGGCCATTGACTGGGGAATGGTTGAACAAATTATGGCATATAAACATAGTGGAATGACAGTGCTGTAGGAAATGATGAATAAGAAGGCAGAGAAAACTGAGAAGACTTGTATGAACTGGTGGAGAATGGAGTAAGGAGAAGGATTTGTATAATGTTAGTAATAATGTTAAAAAAAAGTCTAAATAAATCAGAATTCTAAGCAGTTTGGTTTTTTATTTTCTAAAGGCAAACCATACCCATTCCTCTCAACAGAGAGGTAGTAGGCTATAGATGTAGAATGAAACATAACTTGGTAACTCGGTACACATGTTCATTTCATTGATAATTTTTTTTTTGTGCTTAATTGTACTTCTTTGTTATTAAGGAGGATTTTATGTGAATGAAGGGAAGAAAATACTAGTACATTACAGCAATGTTTAAGAAAAGAATCAATAGAATATTTATTTAAAAGAGAAAAGAACTTGCACAAACCAGCCTTTCATAAATCCAAATGCTTGTCAGGAAATACTTAAATAAAAAACTTTGATAATCAGGAAATGGGTACGTTAGAAAATGGGTGCACTTTATTTAAAAAATAATGTCTTGGTTGTATGTATCTTCTGAGAGGTAAATTAGAGAATAATAAGGACTTTTTACTTTGAGAAAGTTCATTTTTTTGTGGTGTTATATTTCTCCTTGATGGTCCTTAAGATTTAATATTTGTAAGTTCTGAGAGTCCTTATCCCAGTTCCCATTAGCATTGCTGAGTTCAGTCTTATAGAGAAAGGCTACATCTCCTCTTCAAGGTTCTAGGGGTACTTTTGAGGGGTTAGGGACATTTTTCAATGCTATCAGCGTGAGTCTCCCTGCTAGTGCGTTTTCCTTAATGATTAGTCATCAGTGCTTGGCACCTTAGCATAATTTAATCATTTTTCACCTGACTGCACTAATTTGGGACTTTTCTGACTTTTCCACCCTTCCCTAGAAGCTCATTATTGGGAAAATCTCATCATTCCCTAATGTCAAGCACCTCCCTCCCTGCTCCTTGCTCCCCTGCCCCCACCTAGCTTTTTTTTTTTTTTCTCAGTCCTTGTCTTCCCCTATTAGATGTAAGGCCCCAGAGGGCAGGGACTGTTTCTTTTTCATAGTTGTATTCTCAGCACTTAGCACACTGGTGGGCCTATAGTAGGTGTTTACTAAATGCTTATTGATTGATTAACATAAATTAGCTCTTATATGGGGATATTTACTGATACTTTCTATTTATAGCAAAAACTGAAGTACAAACATTTCTCTTTAGCACCAGTGGGTAGCAAGTTCTTGGGGAGAGTGGGTTTATCCTTAAAGCAATCATTACATAGCATTTGTCCCATTAAGTTTACTTCTCAATGTGGCATGGCAGATGGACAAAGTTGACCATTTGTCTTTAGGATTCAAAATCTTGGCTATGGAGTTAATCCATATCTTGCTGGCAGGCTGTAATGCCATGCACCAGCAGATTCCCAAAGGAATGCTACTGTGAACGGCCTTTAGAGTTCAGATTACAAAATATAGTGAACACTCTGTTTATTCCATTACAAATCAAGACAAACATTCAAAACATTATAATATTCACAACATTACATCTTATCACAGAAAATGGCCACACAGTATTCACTACAGTGGCCACAGTATT